>APFE031755514.1:18951-43395 GCA_000404065.3 Pinus taeda | reverse complement strand
TCAAAGCAGGCCAACTCCTTCGGCAGGGCAAGTGGTTCACCAGGGAACAGGTTCAGCAGAAGTTTCCTCATCTCATGGGGGAGCTCAACGCAATGGGGACCATTGCTTCCTAAGGGGGGAGGAATGATCCAGGTGGATATTGGTGGCCACCTGCCAAGTCCACATGGACCGCCACCATTGTCTTTCTCAGCATTTTCAGTTTCCTTAATTGTAGCACAACTTACTATTTTTAGCAGTTGTTCGGGTCCTGAACTTCCGGAGCCGTTTTGAGGCCCTAAACGACGTTTTTTGGGATCCCAGGGGCAACAAACACGGGTCCATGGAACATGGACCTGTGTTGCCATTCAAACAATGATAGTGCTCGAATAGATCTTTCTAATGAGCTATTGTACGCGTCAAACGGAGATCATATGCTAAAGTTACGACCCCGGGAAGTTGATGTACCAACTTACCCCCAAACGGGGCCCACAGTTTGCGTTTCATCTCCTAGGGTTAGGTTTTGGAATGTTAAGGGTTTTTCATTGTTTCTCAACAATAAATAGGCCTTCGAGCCTCATTGTAAGTCAGTTCAGAGGCATGTAGCCATCACATCTCTTCTCAGAGATAAGCTACCATCGCCCTAGCTAGTTTATTTCCATTTCTGATTCTAAGCATGTTTCAGTATTTTCCATTAATGAAATGAAGTATTATTTCCGCTGCATCTTTGTGTTTATGGTTATCTCTGTAATTTGTTGCGTTCCTATTTAAATCCGGATCAGTGGTTAGCCTCATCTCGCGCCCATTCGCTTCTTATGCTTATCGATCTTTCTCACAATGTGTTGTTCAATGAGATCCTTCTCTTTAGTTGCACATTTGTCGATTAACTCTTGCAACCCTTCTACTGCTTTCTGGTCGCATAGTAACTTCATACAAGTCTTCAGAAAAGTAGCTAGTATTGAAGGATCTACTTCTTGCGTCGCACTAGTTTTTGGCATTTTCTCCTGACTTCCTGAGGTAGAGGCCTCAACGAAGTTCTTCTTTACTTCCATGAAAGTTTATTTAGCATGTTTAAGATCAAAGTCTACTTCCTTTTCAATAGCCTTTCGCAACCATCCATCATCCTCAAGTTGCTTACCTTTATCTGCACCAATCGCCATACCACTTCTCGTCACTATATTTATGCTCTATTTGTGGGGCTCAACCCTCATCATTTGAATGTTTTACATAGGATTCTAGGGCTGCACCTTCTTTTCTTGCATCTTTTCCATAAGGACTAGGCATTCCTCTATCACATGGGAAAAATCTCAACAATATTGACACGACTGATGCATCGAATTTGTACATTCTTGCCCGAAGTGCCCTGCTTTACCACATTTATATCAATGTTATGAATAAATATAAAGGAAATAATGTAAAATAAAGTAAATGATAATAACCATAAATAATTATTAGTTAATTCGTAATTAGGTTGAAGAGTCATGTTTAAATGAGACATGACTCTCCATGAAGAGACACCTGCTTGATATATAAGCAAGCCTCTCGTTCTCATTATAAATCATTCATTCGTATTCTTATTCACACATTTAATATATAATATTTGTATCTTCATGAATATCTTTATATTCCAAGTCTTTTGGAGTAATTAATCTATAGAATGAACTTTGTTCACTTCATTTGGTATCAGAGTAGTTGATCCTTTGGCCGCTCCACCGTGCACAGAGTCGTGTTCTTCGATCTAGGTCTTTGACCGTGGAATTCATCAACATTGTTGTCATTGAAGCGTTTCGCTACAAGAATTTGGAGTTTCTCGATTTCGCTATCAAGCATTTTTCCATTCAATAATAATAATAATAATAAATTAATAAATATACGGTGAGAAAATAAAAAGTCAAAAAACAAAGATTAAAAAAAAATATAGAAAAAAATCAAATTAAAATAAATAAATAAATAAATAAATAATTACATATAAAGATTAGAAAAAAAAAAGATTTAAAAAAAAAATCCTTATGTAAATTTTGAAGGAGAACATTCATATATATATAAATATTCTACATTATTGATAAAAAGTGCATGATAAAGTTAAGACAGATCTTTCCAAATATATTTAAAATTGTACGTAAGAGAAGGAAGAGTAAATAATGTTATTACATTAAGTGGTTTACAAGCCCAAGGTTTTAGAAACCCATGGTAATTGCCCATGGTATTTTAAAAGTAAAAAAAAAAAACAAAAGGAATACAAAATACCTTTATGTGAATGGTAAGTTTTACTTTTTATGTGGAGAACATTAACCGAGGTTTTAGAAACAACCCATGGTAATTGCCCATGGTATTTTAAAAGTAAAAGAAAAACAAAAGGGATACAAAATCTCTTTACGTGAATGGTAAGTTTTACATTTTACGTGGAGAACATTAACTGAGGTTTTAGAAACAACCCATGGTAATTGCCCATGGTATTTTAAAAGTAAAAGAAAAAGCAAAAGGGATACAAAATCTCTTTATGTGAAAGGTAAGTTTTACTTTTTACTTGGAGAATATTAACTGAGTCAAAAGTACATAAGTGGACATATATTCTATATTATACCCCAAAGAGGTGAATAGCGACGTTTCACTAGGGTTGTAGCTTTTCAAAAAGAAAAAGAAAAAGAAATATTATAAATAAAAGATATATAAAGAGAAGTATTATATTATAAAGGGGTATTTAAAAAAAAGTTCAAGTTGTAAAATTATTGAAAATATTTACAAGTATAAAGCGGGTATTATTATAAAAGGTTACATAAGAAGAAAATATCAGTTAAGAATTTACGTTAAAGTGAAGTAAAATAAAATAAAATAATAGTAAGTGAAATTTAATAAATATAATACACCCTAAGGTTCCATTTGAGGCAATTAGAAATAATAAGGTTCCATTTGTTGTAATTATAAATAATAAGGGGTTAATCTCATCAACGAATACAAAAGTAGTTCATTTCTTTCAAATATATATAATAATTATATATCTTTATATGTATATAATATGGAGTCTAATTTGAAAATAAAAGAAGGAAGATTCTCCTATAAAGGTATTCCAATTGTAAATTATAAATTCTTTGCATTGAAAGGGCGCATCCAAAGGAAAGATATTAACATTGCCATTAATCCAAACATTGAATATAATTACATTAATATTAATTTGGCAAATCAACGATTATTTCTAGAGCCAAATATAGGCAAATGAGAAGGTTTTTTTGGCGGAAAATAATATGAAATTAATTATTTACAAGTGACAATTGATCATTATGAGTACATATCTCAATTTTTTGTCGTAACTATGCTTGACAAAGAGGTTGACATAATTCTTGGTCGACCTTGGAAATTAGGTACGTTCATTCTAAACATAGAAAAAAAATTCTTTATGTTCCCTTACAAAAAGAAGATGGTCATGCTTCAAGACATGACAACAAAATCAAAACTGATAATGCCTTCAGTAAAATATCTTAAGGATATTTCGAAACTGATGTTTCAAGAGAATCTAGAAACAATATCAAAGAAACAGCAAGAGTATGAAGAACTCATATCCAACAAAAATAAGGAAAATTCATGTTTGAAGGAGCAGAATCAAAAGCTACTTACACAAGTAAGAAAATGTAGAGCTAAGAAACACCAGTTAGAACAAGAAATGGAAATTTTTGAAAAGAAACTCAACGAAAATCTATCAGGAAAAGAAGAGGAAAGTTTATGTCTAAAGAACCTTAACCAAAGGTTATTAGAACAAATCAAGTGTTTACAAATTGAGAAGCTTGAATACCAAAATAAAGTTGGCTCAGAAAATGAGGAACTTTTATGTCTCAGAAACCATAATCAAAGTCTACTCACTCAAATTAAAAAACTTATGGATGATAGGAAATCCTTGGAAAATAAGTTAGAAGAACTTATTAATAAAGAAATGTCGAAGTCGACAGTCCAAGTCAGAGGTAAAGGAACGAATACCGATCCAGTGAATATCATAACTCAAGAAGAATGCAAACTAATTGAAGAAAAGACGCACTTAGATGTTGCAGTTCAGATGATAAACACCCCAAGTGAAGATTTTGTAACCAACTCAACAACATCGTCACCTAAAGTAAGTAAATTTTTTTTCTCACACTTAATAAGGTAAAATCAAACCAAAAAAGTTCCCTATCGACATCTGAATCACGAGAGTAGACAACTCAACGATGCTACGTATCACGACCATTCAGAACAGAAACAAGAAACTGATGTTCCAGAGAAGAGTAATGTAACCTCAATCTAGTCCTACGATGACAAGTCGTTACAAAATTCCAGTGATTGGAATATTCCACAGAAGATTAATCTAGGATGTTCTGATCCCTTCTCAGTGCGACAATTTTGTTTGTCACTAAGAATATCATAACAACTTGTATCGACAAAGATGACTATTATGATATGAGAAGACATTCGAACCTGAAAAAGAGATCAATCCTTTTTCATCAACAAGCTTTGAGGACAAAGCTTTTTGAGGAGGAAGGCAATGTTATGTATAAATATAAAGGAAATAATGTAAAATAAAGTAAATGATAATAACCATAAATAATTATTAGTTAATTGGTAATTAGGTTGAAGAGTTGTGTCTAAATGAGGCATGAATCTCCATGAAGAGACACCTGCTTGATATATAAGCAAGCCTCTCGTTCTCATTGTAAATCATTCATTCGTATTCTTATTCACACATTTAAAATTAAATATTTGTATCTTCATGGATATATTTATATTCCAATTCTTTTGGAGTAATTAATCTATAGAAGGAACTTTGTTTGCTTCATTCAAATTGTCTGACAACGCCCTCGACCTAGTCCGCCACCTCTCCCTCGTCCGCAGCCTTGGAATCCTTTGCGCGCTGCTCATGCGCCCTGGTCCTGAGGCTATTTTTCTTCTTGTATTCAATAGGTAGTGGTTCTATCAATCATCAACTCATAACTTCTACAATGGTATTCGTCATGTCCCACAGATTTACAAAAATTGTAAAACAACTGTTGAGGGGTCTATACACACTTTTGTAGTAAATGGTAGTTATCAATCACGTGCTACTCTATAACCTGACAGATAGCACACCATAGCATAGATCCCATGCTCATCCCAATGTTATTCTCTGGTTTCAAGGGAACATGCCCTCCCCCAATAATATAGCTCTTATTGACCAGGCAATGGTCTTTATCGTGTCCATGGCTCTTACACTTCCAACACCAGACCTCAGCGCGCACCTCTAGTTGAGCTTCTTTTCCTTTCTTCAGACTCTACAATTCTAAGTGTAGGCTCTCCAATTGTGAGTGAATCTGTTGCACTCCCAGATTCATATCCTGTATGGGCGAGGCATCTAGCCTCATCGCAATTTCTAAGACTTCATCTTGCGTTGCTATCTTTTGTTGTGATAGAGTCACTCTCACATGCGATAAGAGTGACGCTATATACCCATCATGATGCTGGGAATCCGTGATTTTCATATTGGCTTGTCTAATCAGCCATTTCAACTTTTGATCAAAATCCCACGGTGTCCCATCTACCTTCTGTCAGATTTCTTTAAACTCAATTATTAACTGTGCTTCTGATTTAGGCTTATTGAAATCCTTATTCAAAGCTTTTTCGGTCTTTGCGAATGTTGCGTTGGGGAAATCACTGTAATACTTGATGTACCATGTTAATGCACGATCATCTAAGGCTGTAACCAATTGTGCTTTCTTGATATTATCATCTGTAATCTGTTGTGTTGTCCATACAGCTCTTGCGACAAACCAAAACTATTCGGGGTCCTCTCTCCCTATTCCTTTAAAAATCAACATCTTCATTGTGTTCACCATGTTCAATAGTGGAATTAGAGGTGGAGGGGATGAAGATGTAGGTGTACGAGGCAGATGTGGAGTGGATGGTGTTATCACTCCAACATTTCCCTAGGTTTGTTATGTTGTGTTTAAAGAAATAATAGAGGTAACCACAAACCTACTTTTGAGATCAGGATCTAGTCTTCCTAATGCTCAGAGAGGGCTCTATCTTAATGATTTAACTTTGTTGAGTTAATTGATTTTAGGTTAGTTATGTAAGATTGATTTGGTTTTGATTTGATTTGTTGGTGGAATTACTGACTTAGATGGATAGAATATTGTCTATTTTCCATTGGGCTATGGAGTCAATGTGTTAAGAAAACATGACTGAAGCAAGTTCTAAAGGAAGTGTCCATAAGGCAAGGTAGTTGAGAAAATTTAGATCTTTTAGGCTGAAGGGTGAAATGGTTTTCAATCAGGATCAAGGAGAAGTTAAGGATTCCTCAAACCGGATAGTGAGGGAAATAAAAGAGGTCAATTGAAACTAGGGAGCATTGAAGAATTCCCTACTCTAGATATCAGAAAAAAACATCAAAATGAATAATTGTTCAAGAAAGAGTGTACTTAAACAAATTTTGTAATAATATTCCAGTTATTACATCCAAATTTGGAAAACATGTAAGTATGTGAAATACTTAAGAAGATAACAATTTAACAAATGAAATATACTTCACTGAAGTGGCCCAATACATGAATCCTGTAATGCGATGCCTTTATTACTCAGTCCAGTCTACTGACTTGAAAATGCTACAATAAACCCTTAGGTTTCAAATCAATATAACCATAGAAAGGTTCAGCAATCCACACCCTTAATACTTCGAATTGTGAAGTATTTATACAAAATTATTACAAAATATCCTAAAACCGATTTAGGAATTATTCAAGGAAAATGAAATATCTTCATGCAAGAAGATAGAGATAGCTATCTAACTAATGCAAGTTGTCCCTGTTTATTTGGATTGTAGTTTTCTTTCACTGATATTTTGTTGCTTTATCTCTTTTGTTGTTTTGCTTTATGTTGGCTGTCCCTTTACTCTGCCTTTCACTTTTAAACTTTGTCTTTCATCTGATACTCTTTAACTTAACAGATCTGTACTCTTTACTGTTTTACCTTGACTGCTCTTGACTGCTCTATTTTCACTGTTTTACCTTTCATTTTCACAGTAAATCATTCAACTTTTCCCAAGACTCTGCATCAAGTAATTTAATCTCTACCATTCTTCTGAAGATTTCATCAGCCTTTGTGTATTTTGCAAATGTAGCTTTGTTGATAAAGAGATACTTTACCTCATGCTGGAGGTAAAAGAGATTCTCAAAAGTCTAATAGAGCACTTTTCCTGTTGGAATTCCTTTCATGGCTAAATTGTTTGCTTGTTCCTTTGCCACTTCTTTGATTTTCTTATCATAGTCTTCATACCTCATCAACATTTCATTAATGACCAATGGATTAGGCAAACCTTTCTGCCTCAAAAAATAAAATTTGACCATGAACCTGGCTATTGCTAGCTCCATTGTTTGGCATTTCTCCTCAAGTTGTACCATCAAGTTCCTCTTAGAAATCACCTTTTTCACTTCTAGAATTGTTTCATTCTTGTCATTTATGCCAATCTCTTCCAATTCCAGTTTGTTCTTGGAATTAAGAAACTTAATGATTTCATTGGCCTCCTCTGGCTTCTTACCAAGTTCTTCCTTAACTTTTTGAATAGCTTCAGTCACTTCTGTGATTAAATTCTTCTGCTCAAAGATGACTTGGATGGATGGCCAAATATCATTAACAGAGTTAATGATATTGGCCCACAACTGCTACTTTTCTTGGGCAAGTGGTTCTTCAATGTCAATTCTTTCTCTAATTTTTGTATTCACTCAGTCAATCTGTTTGGCTTCTACATTTCATTTATATGCATGATTTATGCCAACTTATTTTCATCTTCTAGAATTTTTATTTTGATCTTTAAGTCTATTTATTTCATTTGTTTGGATGGACATATCCTTTATAGTTTTGATTAATTTACCTGCTCCATCACTAGGATGAGCTACAACTATAGATGATTCTGTAAGTGATGTAGTTGCTGATGTAGTGGGAAGTGTTGTAGCTGTTGGAACTGTTGTGGACGTTGAAGCTGCTAAAGTAGAAGGAACTGTTATAGTAATTACAGGAATAGCAGTGATAGGGATTGATTCCATGCTAGCCTTTTTCTCCCGCACTAACTTATCCATCTCATTTTCCATTTCTGTTAATTGAGCAGTTAACTGGAGAATGAAGTTCATCATCTCATCCTTTTGGTTTTGATTCTCTAGAACTTCCTTGGTCTGTGAATATTCAGTAGGAGGCAATTTTAGCTGCTTCTTCAATGCAACAATGTCTACATTCCTTTTCTTAATGAGTTCTTCTGCACCTTTGACATTCTTTTGATCATATCCCACTTCAATAACCAAATATTCAAGGGATTTAATTCTGTTATCTTTAGCTTGTGAGGATGCCTTCTCTAGTTTTAACTGTGCTTTCATGTTCTCTAGAGAATTTTGTAGTTTTTGTACACTCATAGCTTTGTCGGTCATAGTTGAGAATAGCATTTCTCCAGCTTGCTTGTGATATTTTATTTAGTCTATAGGATGAACATCTTTAGCAGGAATCTCATAATCTGTGTTTTTGTAATCTGCTGATGACTTAGGATGTTATACTGTGGGTTGCAAAAAGGTCAACTGCATTTTTCCTATCTTATAATCAAATGCAGAAAGTAATCTGTTATGGCTGCCAGGAGTGTGCTTCAAGTACTGTGAATATATTTCAACTTTTATTTCTTGATTTTTTTCCTTAATATCTTTGTATCTTTCTTTGATGTCTATTTCTCTGTCCATTTGTTCACTTGAAGAAGAGACTTCAACATTATGTTGCTTCTAGATGATCTGAGCACTAGAAGTTGAAGGTTGATGAGTTTCCTCTGAAACTGATGGAAGTGCATTTTCTTTAATTACAATGTCTATATCAATGATCTAAATTGTATCAATTACTTCTTCTTGCTCATTTACTGGATTAAACTTTGTTCTTTTTCGATACATAATTTTAAATTTGTTATTTGTTGTATCTTTGTTTGAGCAAGAACCTTCTTCTATAGTCCTTTTTGCATTTCTGTCTTATAGGGCTGGAGTATGTAGAATGGAACTAGTATCCATCTGTTGCTCCATATCCAATAAGGTGTTTTCCAACCACTCATACTAGTTGGCATATTTTTCAATCTCTAGCTTGGACTCATGCATAAAAAGGTTCAATTTAAACTTGATTCTCAGTTTCTTTATGAAACCCAAAGGATCATACTTCCATTTGAAACTATCACTGAACTTGATTTCTTGTAAACATCTTTCTGCTTCCTCTCCAACATCCCTATTATTGCAAATAAAAGGACCAAGCTGGTTCTTGATTTTAAATTGTGTTTTCTTCTTGGCTGATACAAAATTAACATCATCTGAATTTATGATTTTCCTGATATATTCTAGTGCAAATATCCTCATGGGGAGATATTGGGGCAGCTTATATGGAGTGAGTTGACATCCATACACCCTAACTTCACTGTAGTTCTGGTATAAATAACAGTCTCTTGTTCTACTATGTTTGGAAAACTGTAAAACTTTCTTTATTTCATCACTAACCCTGGGTTGATTGCTACTGCTTAGCATGTTAACAACTGGGTGAAAAAATGAATTAATGAAATCATTGTAGCTGAAATGAGTGGAAAATTTTCGGATTAAGGGTGTCCAAAAGATAACAGATCTAGGATTGCCCTTAGTGTCCAGTTTTTGGATGTTAACTGCAAACCTTTTTTATTATAAATATGGAAACATATGGAACAATACTGAAGAGTATTTGAATACTCTTTCATTTGGAAATCTGATCAATTGATCATGGATTAGGTCTGCTAAGAATTGTGCAAAATTGAAAACTGTAGCTGGAGGGTTGCATGGGAAAAAAATAGAAAGGAAAACAAGTATAGGTTCATATACATGTTCATCAATAGTATATCCTAGAATAAAAGAAAACATGGTTACAATCTGTCTGGTTCTCTCAGAGAAAATGGTGGAAAAATATGGAGGCCTCTCTGTAGGAACTTGAGCTTTTTCTAGGAGGAAAGTCTGAAAAAATTTGGGATCTCTTAGGAAGGTCCAACTTTAAGTACAAATCAATTAGGTTTTCAATAGAAAATGGGGCTTCATTAGGCTTTGGCTGGATCTGCAACATTTCATTTATTGATCCTGTAGTGATCGTGAACAAAATTTGTTGTTTAGGAGAGACTATGGCTCTTTGACTTGGGACATAGCAGAGTTGGCATAGGTGGATGATTTCAAGGAACTTTTATACATGTGGGAATAAGTATTTGGGTATATTTGACTCCCATAGCTAAATATCATCATTCTGGTTGAGGAATTTATCTTTTCTCTAGAAGTGGAGTTTTAACAGATTGTTAGGGGAGGTTGTGTCTTTGATCTGGAAATCTCTATCGACCAATGGGAGGTGGTAAATTTCTAGGCGAGGAGTTTGAGAGGTTTTGCATTCAAAATGCTCTGGGAAGCCATAGATTTGTTTATTTTATTCAATTTATTACTATATGACTTAAGAAGTAGGCTTAGGACCTCTAGAATGGTGCAAAAATAAGGATACATTCTGCAAAAAGGGTTTTGGATACAACAATAGCTTTCTTTAGGTCGGCAAGGCTTTTAAATTGGTTCAATTGATTAACCTATTAGAAATGTTGTGCAAAGCTTAAGTACAGGCCTTTGGCACTTTAGAAATACTTGGAAAATGAAGATTTGGTATGTAGAAGGGTTCTCTGGGGGCAACAGAGGCTTTCTAAGGCTTCAATGATCTTTATACTGCTTCAAATTGGAGTCGGCAATGTCTTCTGGTAGTAAAAGTTTGAATTCTGGTTGTAAATGGCTTAAAATAGTTTAGCAGATATTCTAGCACTTTAGAATAGGTCGCCAAAGGTTCTTTTCTACAATCCCTAACAGAATAATAATGAAAATATTGGAAAGGGTGGCTTCTTTCGTTTTTAACCAACATTGGTTAATCTTTGGGCGCCGGGTTAAATTTAAATAGTAGGGCAGCTTCATTTGATGCGAGGAGGCGGTTAAGTGGTTTGTCACACCTCTTTAAAATGGTATGGTGGTATTATTTTGGGGGAGGCGATATAACGTGGGGCTACCACGTAGCAAAAAGGCGGGGGGCGGGGGGGGAGGACAAGCCTATCTCGCATACTTTTGTGATGTTAAAATTCAGACATTGAAGCGTGCTATATGGACTGCAGGCCATTGGATCTAGAGGTGGGTGATCGGAGGGTTATTGGGCGGTGGAGTTGTGAGGGATGAGTCAGGGTGTGGGGTCGGGTTAATTAAAATGTAGCGTAGTTAATTAAAAAGTAAATATGGTAATTAATTATGCGATGAGGGTTAATAAAATGTGGGGCTCGGGAAGATATTAGAGTGTGTGTTTAATAAAATAAATCAAATGAAAATGGGGGTTAATGAAATGGTATGCGGGGTAAAAATATACCGGGGATATGATTAAAAGGGTACTGGGGAGGGTTTTTCAATGGGGCCCGATACATTTTAATTATTTTAAACTTAGGATAAGGGGGTTTAATGAAAAAAGTGAAATTGTTAAGGGGAGAATGATTTTTAAAAGGAAATGTCTAGGGGAGGGTGTAAAATAAAGGGAAAAGGGGTTATTTTACAAGGGAAAATGAGATGAAATAAGAGAAAAGGTAAAATGAAGGGGAAGGGATATTTTTACAAGGGGTAAATGAATTTGGAAGGAAGTTAGTAATATGAAATAAACCAATTGATGCTTTCAATGCCTTGTAAAAACTGCTTCTGCCTACCCATCATTGATCATAACATTTTTTTTTCATTTACTAGGTGCATTTGAGCTGGCTGACCCTTTATTTCTTTTTCTTTTGGAAGAAAACTATCTACTTATAACCTTATGACTTTCCAATGGCTTAGGTTAAATTGTTGAGCTCATTATTATTCTCTACCTAACCACTAATCTGCCAAGATTAAACAGTTTGGCTAGATCTTTAATCTCTATCTATCAGCGTGAAATTTAAACCATGAAGGAATCAAGATTAAACTATTTGACCATCATGGATTATGGCATTTTTGACAAGCTGCACACAATCTTATTTTGCAAAGTAAAGTAAAAAGTAGTGGAATTTGAATTTGCATCACTTTGAAAATATATTTTTTATCTCTTTTAGGTGGGGTTTATACTTTATACTCTTTTTTTATCGTTTTCTTTTATTAGTCCTTTGATTTTTCTTTTAGGACTTCACGCTCTTTACATTTTTTATTTTTAATATGGGAAAACATTTTTCAGAAAGAAAAAGAATGTAAAATATTACAAGACTAATCATAGTCATTTCAAAATTATGAATCCTATTATTATAGGACCCTAACAGTGGCTCCACATGGGGATGGCATTTCCTGGTGAAATGTCAAGAACTTTAAGATCAGAAGCCTTTGAAACTTTGATTGTGCTTTCCTTGTAACTGCTTTTATATGATTTGCTTTATTCATACATATGATGCTATACCTTTCAAATCTTAGGGCCCTCTCTTCAGGCTTCAACCTCAAAAAGGTAATCATCCAATCCAATATAAAGTTTTCAATGTTATGTACAATGAGAAAAGTAAAAAAATGAACTAATGTTAATCTGGGGAAAAGTAATACTTCGTCATTCTTCCATTGACTGGTCCACCTGGTAGATCTATTTCATCTAACTACTTCAACAAAAATGCATTGTTACCTTTGTAACCATAATTGATGTAAGGGCCTTGCCATAGGAAATCAAATTTCCCATGTTTACCTTTTTATTCTCTTTTGGAATCCCATTTGAGTACTTTTTCACCTATGTAAAAATCATAAACTTTGGTTTTCTTGTCAAAAATATTTTTGATTTTATCTTGGATCACTTGGGATTTGTCATAGACTTCTTCCCTGGTTTGCTACAAATGTATTGTCTGATTTATCCTCCTTTGGATATCATTGGATTCTACTTGCAGTTCTTGGATCATCTTCATCACTGGTAATCCTAAAGAGGATGGAAAAACAACATTCATTCCATATACAAGTTGATAAGGAGATGTACCAATGGACTTTTTTGTAGTTATTCTATCTGCCCATAAGGCATTAACCAACTTTTTGTTCCAGGTCTTCTTATTTTCTTCTAACATTTTCTTGATGATATTAACAAGGATTTTGTTTGAGGATTCTGCAAGTTGATTACCTTGAGGGTAATAGGTTGTGGAATGGTCAAGGGTAATGTGGTATCGGTTATAAAAGTCTACCATTTTCTTATATTTGAAGGCAACAGAATTATCAGTGATGAGAATTTGTGGGCATCCAAATCTAGAAAGGATGTTGTTCTCTAGGAATGAAATGATGATAGAATCTGTAGCTTGTATAGAAGGGATGGATTCTATCCATTTAGTAAAGTAATCATTGGCTGTCAAAATCCATTTATGTTGGTCCGAGGAGGGTGGGTGAATTTACCCAATGAATTTTAAACCCCATTGTTGAAAAGGCATTTATGCTAAGATAGGTTTGAGGGGTAATGGTAAGAGTTTCTTCTTGCCTTCAAATATTTGGCATTTGTGACAGGAGGTCACATATTTTTTTACATCTGCAAAAAGGGTGGGCAAGTAAAAATCTACCCTTAAAATCTTATCAGCGGTTGTTTTCTAGTATAGGTGCCCCCCACAATCCCCTGCATGAAATTCCTGCATGACCTTGTCAGCTTCATATTTTAATAAACAACTTAACAATATGGCACCATTATCTTTCCAAAATAAAACATTTTCTAAGATAAAATATTTCATTTCTTTCATCTTGAGGAATCTACTTTTAGTTCTAGATAAACCAGGAGGAGCTTGTAAGTTGAGTAAAAAGAAAATAATGTTTGCATACTAGGGTGAATCTATGAAAGCCTCACTGATTTGTGGAGTCATCATCTCTTCCTGGTCATCTATAGCAGCAACAAAATTTATGTCTAAGGATCGACAATTCGATTCAGCCATGAGTTTTGCTAAACATTGGCCTTTAATCCATTTTGTAGGCTTGATCTCAATGTCATATTCTAGTATGGTGGCAATCCATTCGCCTCTTTTTCCATCAAGCCCATTTTGAGTTAGAATGTCCTTTACAGCTGTGTTTGGAACATATGCTATTATGTGAGAGTACAAAATATATACTATGAAATCCTTTATGGCTTTCACTAAAGCAAGATCTTAGTTTTCCATTATATTATACTTTAGTGTAGCATCTCTCAAATCTTTACTGAAGAAGGCGATGGGTTGTTCATAACACTCATCATTCTTTTGCAACAAGACTACTGCAATAGTGTGTTCTAAAGCAACTGAAAAAATTATGAAGTCTTTGTTGAAATTAGGACTTATGAGGACAGGTGTTTTAGTAAGGGCTTCTTTGGTTGCTTCAAAAGACTGCTTAGCCTCTACTGTCCACTTAAGTGTTGAATCCTTTTTCAACATGTTATTCAAATATCTAATTAGTTCTGCTAAGTTAGAAATGAATTTTCTAAAAAAAATATTTTACCTAAGAATGATTGAAATTCTTTAATGTTCCTAGGATGGCTAATGTTTAGGATTGCTTCTATTCTAGTTGGATCAATTCTAATGCCCTCTTTTGAAATTATATGTCCTAAGAGTTTACCTTCTTCTAGTCCAAAGAGTGTCTTTTTGGGATTCAAAGAAATGCCAAATTTTCTACATTTAATAAAAACTCTTCTAAAATGATCTAGATGTTCATTGTCTGTTTTGGAGAATACTGTTATATCATCTATATAAATGACTAAAATGTCATGAATCTCCTTGGCAAAAGATATATCGATAGCTCTTTGAAAGGTAGCTCCTGCGTTCATTAGTCCAAAGGAATTTTCAAATACATGAAAGTACCCCAGGGAGTGGTAAATGCAGTCTTTGTTTGATCCTCTAGTTGAACTAAGATTTGGTTGTATCCAGAAAACCCATCAAGTAATGATATTCTAGATGAGCCTACCACCCTCTGTAAAATATTGTCCATTTTGGGGAGAGGATAGTTATCTTTTAGTGACACTTTATTTAAGTTTTGGACATCAACACAAAGTCTGATTTCCCGTCTTTTTCCTAGTGGGAACTAAGCTAGAAACCCAATATGAATATCTAATTAGTGCTATGATTTGTGCCTCATACATCCTTTTTACTTCTTTTTCAATCGATGGCATAAGAACTGGATTAATCCTCCTAAGCTTTTGTTTAAATGGTTTTTGATCTTCTTTGTTGGGTATTTTATGTTGAATAATGTTGGTGTCATAATATTTAAGGTCTTCATAACTCCAGGCAAATACATCTTGAAATTATTTAAACAGACTTATGTATTTTAGCTTTTGAGTTGGAGGTAATGCTTTGGATAGTTTAATAAGCTTAGGTTTTTCTTCTGTTCCTATATTGCATTATTCTATTTCTAATCTTAAAGGCTCCATTTTTTGTTTTCTAGCTACATCATTTGAATCAAACAAATCTTCTAATGGGGCTAATCCCTTAGGCAAAAAGTTACTTTTAAGGTTTAAAATCTCGGAATCATCATTGACTTTTCTTCTATCTCTACTTTTTCTAATTTATCTATTTCTACTTTAGTGAATTTAGTGGGTTTATTTACATCATTTACATTTATATCTATCTCACTATTTATGATGTCATCTACTGTACAATCAGTATCTATGTTACAGTTTTTAAATTCTCCCTCAGCATTCATAAAATTATAGATTTGAGAATCTTGTGAGAAAATCTGCCAATATTTGAGATTATCAGGTATAATAGTCATGTGTCTTACCTTTGCAGTGTAATGGTGATTGGGCTGAAAAGGTCATCTGCAAGTGCTAGCAAAAGTAGCCAAATTGTGAGCTAGCATGTTCTGTTTCCTAGGAATAACAACAAAATCAATTTCAAGAAGTTCTTTGATCAGATCTAGAACAATTTCTCTGTACTGGCTAAGTCTAGGATTATTCACAGAATACTCTTATTTAATTTGTTTTATGGTCAATTCTGAGTCTCCCATGATAGAAACTCCCTTGGCTCCAAGGTTTCTTACAATTTGCAATCCTAAGATTAAAGCTTCATACTCTACCATGTTATTTGTGCATTTAAAGTTTTATCTAAAGGCATGACCTTTAGAATGATTATTTTCCATGTTATGAATCCAAACTCCTGCACCTACTCCTAATCTATTCATTGAACCATCACAATCTATGTGCAACCTAGATTCATGAAATATATTATCACTGTCATGTTCTTTAAGTTTTTCTTCTACAGTCATGATTTCATCTTTGTTATTGTCTAAATTATACAATATAAATGAGTCCAGATTAGAATGCATGGAATAAATAGGGTAATTATGTGGTCTTTTTGAACTACTTACCATGTATTTCATCAAGTTTTCTCTGTAAATCTTTCTTTGCTATCCAAATACAGAATTGGTAGAATATGTCATGTCTAATTGCAGAGATCCTTGTAATTTTGCTTCCCCATGAGCGAGATAACAACATACCATATTTAGGTGGAATATTAGCAACTACTATGTCCATAACAATACTTTTTGCTGGGCATCAGACTAGAGTTATACACAGATCTTTTATCAAGCCTAGGCATTTGACCTAACTAGAATCAAAGGAAAACAGGTCCTTGAAGGGTCTAGTGATGTCTAATTTTAATCTTTCCATGACTTTTTCAGGTATTAGGTTATGAGATGCTCCTGAATCTAACATAGCATTATTTAGGATTTTATCATGAATGTTTAAGCTATTGTAGAATGGAGGAATACCCCCTTGTTGATGTTTATCATTCACTTCTGGACTAAATAATAACTCAAGTTGATCATCATCAAGGTTTACAGCATCTTTGCCTTCACCTATATCAAGTGTTTCAATAATTTGTGCTTTGTATGATTCGTTTTTCACCAACTCTGTTAAAGGAACTGGTATTTTCAATTTGGCTATCTCAATTTTGATATTGAATGGTATTTGAGTTTTGCCTAGTTGGATGATTTCATCTTTAGCAATTTGGGTTTGTGTGTTTCTATCTTCTTTACTAGTACTTGGTAATTTAGTTTGTGTATCAACAGTCTTGCCTTCAATTTTGTTGTTTGGAATAGTTTGAGTTCCAGTTGAAGTTTGAGTTTTAGCTGAAGTTATGTCTACAATTTTTGCGCTGGAAGCCTCCTGAGTTCCTCTAAGTAGAATTTGTAGAGCTTTGGTCACAGGAGCTTCTGCTATTTTCTTAATTTCGGTTTGGACTGATTTCTTAGTAGGAACTTCTGTGTTCTTTTTTCTTCTAAGACTATATTGTTTGTGAACTTCACAGATAGCAGATTCATAGCCTTGTTTCTAGTCAAAGGACTCTCCAGATTCTAATTGTAATTGTTGTAACATGTACAATTCTTGTTCTTCCTGGGTAAGAAAAATGGCATCTTCATTGTTTACTCCCATCAAGTTTATCTAGGTGTCCTAGTATTCTTCAAGTTGTTATGAACCTTCAACATAATTTTCTTGGAAATGTGGCCTAATTTGTTGATCGAGTGTACCTTCTTTTGATTTTTCAGTATTAGGATTTTTCCTAAAGTTAGGTTTCTGATTTGAGTTTCTTGTTGATTTTCCCACTAAGGTTTTCTTTCCATATTCTCTAATCTATCCATTAAATTTTCTAAACTTTTAGCCAAACTATCTATCTTAACATCTGAAGTGGATGCTTCTTCCTTAATGGTAACTCTCCTCTCATTCCTCATTCTAGCTCTTTTAGCCAACAAGTTAGCTTCTACACTAACCGCATCACTCTGCATCTGTTCTAAAGTTGGAGGGTTTCTCTCTCAATTGGTAAGACATATCAGTGTCAAAACCATCAGGAAATTTGATTAGTACCAAGTCTAGTGGAGGTTTGATATTTGCAGGGATTACATTATAAATATTGTTAAATCTAGTACAATAGTCCTGAACAAATTCATTAGGAGCTCTTCTAATGTTTGCATATTCAAACAATATTTGTAAAGTATTTTTCTTTCTTTCCCATCTATTGATAAACAATCTATGGAAAACAGTTAAATCAACAATATGACCAACAGGTAAAGCTTTAAACCATTCTTGACATCTCCTACTAGTGCTTGTGCAAATAATCTCATTTGTACATATTCTTCATCAATTTCATGTAATTCAAAATAATCATTTATTTTATTTACATGTTGTTGTGTAGTATATTGACCAGTACCATCAAACTGAAAGATTTTACTCTGGTAGCCTTGGGGCATGTCATGTACTTGAGCTGGTAAGATCAAGGGAGCATATCTGGTAGCCATGGCTAAGATTCTAGCTTGGTTAGGAGGTAAAGTGGTAGTACTTGAAGATGAACTTGAAGTGCTAGAAGATGAACTTGAAGTATTTAGAGATGGAAATAAAACTTTGGGTTGAAGAGGAAGCTTGGGGATGAATGATTCTGTGGAATGAAGTGTAGTGGAAATAATAGATGAGGTGGTACTAAATAAATATGAATTTACAATCTCTGAAGGAATGGTAGAAGGCTTAGGAGTAGCAACCATTAGGGCAGCTAATTCAACTGACTGTTGAAAATAGGCTTCATCTACGTGCCTTATCAAAGTTGAGGTTAAAGCATCAAGTTTGTCAAAAGTGGCTAGAACATGTTGATCTAAATCAGGATGTATAGTATTCTTCTTTGATTCAATAAATTGAATAAAAGTAGGGTCTATTACAGTATCATGGACTAAATTTTCATATTTGGTATGAAACAAAGAATGCTCAAATGATAAATCAAATTGAAAATCCTCTAAGTTTGATAACTCTTTAGGAAGTGAATTTGATTTGATTAGCTGACTAATGCTTTCTTGAATTTATACTTTATTGTTTTCCTTAAGATTCTGTCTAGATTATCAACAATTATAACAAGTTTGGATCTGGATGTGCACTGGTATAGTATGTTCTTTTGGAAGCTAGAATTTTAATTTTTTTATTAATGAAACTTTTTGACAACCCTAAAATGGCCTTAAGGTGAAAAGATGAGATTTAGGATTTCCTTTAAGGTTTATTAAATTGAGTACTAATTTCCCCAGTATGGTCACCACTATGTTACCACTCCAAAATTTCCATAGGGTTGTTATGTTTTGTTTAAAGAAAGAATAGAGGTAACCACTAACCTACTTTTGATATTAGGATATAGCCTTCCTAAAGCTCAAAGAGGGCTCTCTCTTAATGATTTAAATTTGTTGAATTAATTGATTTTAGGCTAGTTATGTAAGCCTGATTTAGTTTTGATTTGA
Source organism: Pinus taeda (assembly GCA_000404065.3). Classification (NCBI taxonomy): domain Eukaryota; kingdom Viridiplantae; phylum Streptophyta; class Pinopsida; order Pinales; family Pinaceae; genus Pinus; species Pinus taeda. The sequence continues at coordinate 24,199 of APFE031755514.1, read as the reverse complement.
TTTGTTGGTGGAATTACTGACTTAGATGGATAGAAGACTGTCTATTTTCCATTGTGCTATGGAGTCAATGTGTCAGGAAAACAAGACTGAATCAAGTTCTATAGGAAGTGTCCATAGGGAAAGGTAGCTGAGCAAGTTTAGATCTTTTAGCTTGAAGGGTGAAGTGGTTTTTAATCAGGATCAAGGAACAGTTAAGGATTACTCAAATCGGAAAATGAGGCAAATGAAAGAGGTCAATCAAAACTAGGGAGCGCTGACGAATTACCTACTCTAGATATCATAAAAAAACATCAAAATGAATAATTGTTCAAGACAAAGTGTACTTAAACAAATTATGTAATCATATTCCAGTTATTACATCCAAATTTGGAAAACATGTATGTGAAATACTTAAGAAAATAACACTTTAACAAATGAAAGATACTTCACTGAAGTGGCCCAACACATGAATCTTGTAATGAAATGCCTTTATTACTCAGTCCAGTCTATTGACTTAAAAATGTTACAATAAACCCTTAGGTTTCATATCAATACAGCCATAGAAAGGTTTAGCAATCCACACCCTCAATACTTCAAATTGTGAAGTATTTATACAAAAACTATTACAAAATATCCTAAAACTGATTTAGGAATTATTCAAGGAAAATGAAATATCTTCATATTAGAAGATAGAGATAGCTATCTAGCTAATGCAAGCTGTCCCTGTTTATTTGGCTTTGTTGTTTTCTTTCATTGATATTTTGTTGCTTTATCTCTTTTGTTCTTTTGCTTTATGTTGGCTATCCTTTTACTCTGCCTTTGACTTTTAAACTCTGTCTTTCATTTGATACTCTTTAACTTAACTAATATGTTACTCTTTACTGCTTTACCTTGACTACTCTTGACCGCTCTATTTTCACTATTTTACCTTTCATATTCACAGTAAATCATTCAACTTTTCCCAAGACTCTACATCTAGTAATTTAATCTTTACCATTCTTCTGAAGATTTCATCAGCCTCTATGTATTTTGCAAATGTAGGTTTGTTGATAAAGAGATATTTTACCTCATGTAGGAGGTAAAAGAGATTCTAAAAAGTTTGATAGAGTACTTTTCCTATTGGAATTCCTTTCATGGCTAAATTGTTTTCTTGTTCCTTTGCCACTTCTCTGATCTTCTTATCATAATATTCATGCCTCATCAACCTATCATTAATGAACAATGGATTAGGAAGACCTTTCTGCCTCAAAACATCAAATTTGACCATGAACCTGGCTATTGCTAGCTCCATTGTTTGGAATTTCTTCTCAAGTTGTACCATCAAGTTCTTCTTAGAAATCACCTTTTTCACTTCTAGAATTATTTTAGTCCTGTCACTTATGCCAATCTCTTCCAATTCCTATTTGTTCTTGGAATTAAGAAACTTAATGATTTCATTGGCCTCCTCTGGCTTCATATTAGAAATTCCCACTGTAGATCAACATATTATGCAATATACTAAAACACAATACAAGATCTACCTCTACAACACTTTGCAGAAGCTTAATCGAATTGAGAAAGATCAAGAGAACACATATAATTGAGAAATGAGAAATGAATCACACATAAAAAAAAAAAAAATTAACCTGGGGAAAGCCTCAGCCAAAAAACCCAATCTCTGTATTATCATACAAGTGGAAATCTTGTTCAAGTTACAAAAAGAATGAGCTCTCAAGCTATCTTGCTCTCTCTATAATCAAATAATACAACTCACAGACTAAATAGACATAGTATATGTCCTCCTCAAGCCCTCCAAGCCTCCTATTTCCTTGCGCAGTTTTTCTTGGGGTCCAGTGAAGCCACATGTGTGAATTGGACTCATCACACTCACTAAACCTGAAGAAGTAACTGCGCAATCCTCAAGGAAATAATTTCTTCTGCATGCAAGGAATATTCACAATGGAATATTCTAGCAATTGATAGTACACTGCCCCTCCATCTAATCTCAATCGGGTCTCTGTCTAAACTAACATGCATGAGTTATTTATGAGAGAATACTTAGTTATCTAAAGTGCAGTAGTTACATGCATGCAAGCATTAACTAACTGAACTTACATTAATTCAACAAACTGTTTGAATTAATCTAACTGGACTTGACTCAATTAACCGAGCCAATTAACTACAATTCAATATTACAACTCATCCTTATCTCTTTAACTGATGGATAAATTCCTCAATCAATGGAGAAATTGTTGCATTTCCCCACATAGACTTCATTTGATTTTCCTTAACTAATTAACTCAAGATGAATTAATTAATCATTTTACAAATAGTTCATAAGATCAAATTCGAATTTTACTTCACTATTTTTGGTTTAGGTACTTGCTAAAATAGGAAGGTATCCTGAAATGCTATTTATAGAATGCTATTTTTAGCACTTCCATTTTTCATCCATTGTTGCTAAGCTCAACACTGGCTGAACTGCTATTTATAGAAGTGCTATTTTTAGTAATTCTATTTTTAGCATTTCTTGATGCTATTTTCAACACTCTCTCTCAACAAGAAAGGGATTATCAGTAACCCCAATCATGTTTTCGTGGAACTCAAACTTGCATTTTGACAATGCTTTAGTCAAAATATCTGCATCTTGTTCCTCGGTCGAAACATACAACAACAACATCATCCTCTTAACCACACAGTCTCGAAGATGGTGATACCGAATATCAATGTGCTTGGACCTGTCATGAAAAACTGGATTCTCAGAGAGTTTGATACAACTTTGGTTATCGCAGTATATCACTGTAGGATCCATCATCTGACCAAACAATCCCACTAGAACCTTCCACATTCAAATGGCCTCACATGCAGCCTAACTAGCAGCCATGTATTCAGCCTTTGCTGAGCTAAGTGAAATTGATCTCAGTTTCCTGTTGTACCAGGAAATTGTAGCTGAACGAAGGTTGAAGATTCCTCTAGAAGTGCTCTTCCGGTCCGATGGACTCCCTGCCCAATCCACATTTGTGAAAACCTAAAGCTTCACTCCCTTTGTCCGTCTATACCACTATCCAAATTGAGATGTGCCTCTGAGGTATCTCAACACATGCTTCGTTGCCTTCCAAAACAACTTGGTAGGTTGAACCACAGCTTGACTCAGCTGGTTCACCACAAAACATAAGTTGGGTCGTGTGTTTAACAAATATATAAGTGAACCCACCAATTGTCGATAAATAGTAGCAGCTACTACCTCACTTGAAGTAGCATCCTCCTTCCTCCAGTTCCCAACTAGAGGAGTCTGCATGGACTTGCACTTCTCCATGTGAAAGCGCCTGAGTATCTCATTGGCATACTTGCCTTGAGACACAAATACTTCCCCATATTTCTGCCACACCTCCATGCCTAGAAAGTAGCGCATAAGGCCCATGTCCTTCATCTCGAACTCTTTTGCAAGGTCCTCCTTACAAGTCTGTATCAGCTGATCATCACCTATCAAAATCAGATCATCGACATAAAGAATAATGATCAATGTTTTACCTTCTACCATGATGTGGTAAAGGTTCACATCTGGTGAAATAGTTGTCGATCCTCGTGTACCAAGCACGAGGTGCTTGCTTTAGCCCATATAGAGCCCCCTTGAGTCTACACACCTGCAACTTATAGGTTTTAATCCCGTACATAAATTATCTACACACGAATTCTAAAACACAGAAAATAAACAATGCGAGAGCATAACACATAAAACACATATACACAAAGATTTTCCCCTGGATCCCAAACCTGGGACTACCATCTTGATTTTACATTATGTTCCTTTCAATTTTATAATACATATTTATACATGCTGAAGCATCCAATACCATGGACCAAAAACCACCGCGTCCAAAACCATGGACTGAAAAACATCGCGTCGAAAAACATGTGAGAAAATCATGCACAAAACCATAGGTGGGTCCGCCCAACCTAACATAGGTTCCAAAACCAAAATTTTCCGGGGCACTGCCTTGGATCCCATAGAGTGGGGTTACTTGCACCCCTCAAACCCCTTGTGACCCCCCCTGCTACGCAATCGACACAATGAAGGCGCCCCCCCCTCTAATCCCCCAGTTAACTACGTGGGCTAGTTGTGGAAAGAATATAACACAACCCAACATTCTCCCACTTGTTGCTTTCTTTCCACAGGGGGCCACAAGAGAGCTTAGTCATTTATCCAGCCTTGCAATACCCATTGTTTCTCTACACCAAGAGAACTTCTCAGAGCTCACATATTTTGTCAATGCATCTGCAATATTCTTCAAGGTGTCCACCTTTACCAGCAACACCTTTTTGTCTTCTATCATATCCCTCACAAAGTGATAATTAACATCAATGTTCTTTTTCTTTGAATGATATGCAGGGTTCTTTGCCAAGAAAATTTCACTTTGGTTGTCACAATCTATCCTTATAACTCCCTATACTAACCCCATACTTGAACACAATCTCTGCAACCAAATTGCTTCCTTGCTTGCATGAGTGGCTGCCATGTGTTCTACCTCTGTAGTTGATAGTGCCACTACAGATTGTTTCTTACTCATCCAACTGACTACACCTCCAAATAGGTTAAACACATACCCACTTGTAGATCTTCTATGATCTAGATCTCCAACCCAATCTGCGTCAACAAAGCCACGAATATCCAACACTCTGTCCAATCCTGGTCTTCCTTGGTAGCACAAACCATAATAACTAGTGCCACACAAATACCTGAAAACCCACTTCACTGTTGTCCAATGCACCTTTCCTGATTTTGACATAAACCTGCTTAATAATCCCGCTGTATGTGCAACGTCTGGTCTAGTACAGACCATTGCATACATCAGGCTACTGACTGCACTTGCATATGGAACACGGGACATGTCCTCTTCCTCTTGTGTCTTGGGACACTGTTCAATAAATAATTTTACACCTACAGGAATAGGAACCTTCACCAGTTTACTATCCTGCATATTAAATCTCTGCAATATTGTCTCAACATACTTCCTCTGGTTTAACCAGAGCTTCCTCCTTGCCCGATCTCTTTTAATTTCCATGCTCAAAATATAGTTTGCAACACCAAGATCTTTCATGTCGAATTTGGAGGATAATTGGGTCTTCAAATCCTCAATAATTTCTTTGTCATTTCCAACTAGCAACATATCATCCACATATAAGACCAAATAAATAACACGGTCACCAATTAATTTAAAATACACACAATGATTTGCTTTGCTTCTGGTGAAGCCAAGTCCCCATATAAATGTATCAAATTTCTGATACC
>APFE031755514.1:0-18732 GCA_000404065.3 Pinus taeda | reverse complement strand
TGTTGTCTTCACATCCATCTGTTCTACCTCAAAATCAAAAGCAGCAGCAACAAATAAAAGTAATCTAATAGAAGTTACCTTGGTAACAGGAGAAAAAATATCACCAAAATCAATTCCTGGCAATTAGGAATAACCTTTTGCTACCAACCGAGCTTTGTATTTCTCCACCTTTCCTTCTAGATTTGTTTTCTTCTTGAACACCCATTTTCTTCCAATGGGTTTCCTTCCAGCCGACAACTCCACCAGATCCCAAGCCTCATTTCTACACAAATATGCCATTTCATCAACCATGGCCTCTTTCCAGAGTTTTCCATCCTCTAAATCTACTACTTCCTTCACAGTTATGGAATCATCATCAGTAATAGATAAAGCAAATTTTGAACAAAAATCAGACTGACTATACCTTTATGGTTGCCTTCTTTCTCGAACTGATATTCTCACACTCGTAGTTTGTGGCTCTTCATATTCTGATTCCTCCTCTACTGTAGAGTCTAATTCTTCCTCCTTTAGCTCAAACTCTATCTTCTCAAGTTCCTTTGGTTGGACTTCATGTTTAATAACATCTTTCACCTCTCTGAACATCACATCTCGGCTGTACACAACCTTCCTTGTTACTAGGTTCCAAAGCTTATAACCCTGTAAACCATCCTTATACCCAATAAAGATGCACTTTTCATATTTACTATCCAACTTTGTTCTTTTCTCCTTTGGAACATGTACATATGCATCACATCCAAATATTCTCAGATGTGAAAGAGAGGGTTTCTTACCAGTCCATACCTCTTGTGGAGTCTTATCCTCCAATGTTGATGAAGCTGACCTATTGACTAGGTAACATGCAGTCTCCATTGCCTCTACCCAGAATTCATGTCCTAACCCGGCACCACTAAGCATGCTTCTTGCCCTTTCCATCAACATCTTGTTAATTCTTTCTACAACTCCATTTTGCTGAGGTGTATATGGAGTAGTCTTCTATCATACTATACCACACTTCTTATAGAATTCTTCAAATTCATTATTGAAAAACTCTCCACCGTTATCTGTCCTTAGCACCTTTGTCTTATTCTCTGTCTGGTTTTCCACCAGACCCTTAAATTCCTTAAACCTATCAAAGAATTCAGATTTCTCCTTAAGGAAATATATCCATGTATTCCTTAAGAAATCATCTATAAATGATACATAGTACACAGACTTACCCAGTGATGGAATCTTCACAGGTCCAAACACATCACTATGCACAAGCTCTAATATCTATTTCACCCTCTTACCACCAGAGGGGAAACTCACCCGATTCTACTTCCCATATACACAATTTTCACAGAAATCAAAATCCAGAGAGCTATTACTCATACCTTCTACCATACCTTTACCATGAAGTATTCGAAGGCCCTTCTCTCCAATATGTCCAAACCTTCGATGCCACAACATGGTCTTCTCTCCAAAGACCACTAGATTTTCTGCTCCACTTTCAAGAACCACAGAACTATTGCACCCATCAACAATAGTGCTACCTTGCAACTTGTACAAAGTTCCAATCCGAACTCCCCGCATCAATACCAGTGCTCCTTGAACCATCTTGCAGGTATCCTTCTCAAACATTGTTTTAACACATGCATCATCCAACTTGCTTATAGAAATCAGATTTCTAGCCAATGCAGGAATATGAAGAACACCTGGAAGTGTTCTAACCCTTCCACCTTGGAAATTCAACTTTACTTTTCCACGACCAATGATTCTAGGCTTCCTATCATCCCCTAAGAAAACATCACCACCATCGTATTTCTCATACTCGCAGAATCACTCTTTATGGGGAGTGAAGTGAAAGGATGCACCTGAGTCAATCAACCATGCCTCATTATCTACATGTGTACTTGAAGAAGCCAAGTACACATCCCCACCTTCATCTGAGGTGGTTTTCGCCTCTGCAGAATGAGCATCATCAGATCCCTTTCCTTTGTCAGGAGCTTTAGATTTACAGTCCATTTTGCAGTGCCCTTCCTTTCCACATTTCCAGCACACCACCTTTATAGGTTTTCCTGGAGATTTATATCTCCCACTCGATGACCTATTTTTGTTTCTATTCTGGGACCATCCTCGTATAGACAAGGCATCACCATTCAGGCTCTACATATTTTTTTTCTCATCTCCTCCATTAGCAAGGATGAGACTATTTCATCAAACTGAAAGGCAGTTGAATTGCTACCTATTGCAATAACCAAACTATGCCACGAATCTGGTAGAGAACACAACAAACTGATGCACTTATCTTCATCTGAAATTTTAATACCAACATATGCTAACTGACTAATTAAAGTATTAAATATGTTTAGATGCTCTATCACTAAGTCTCCATCTTTCATCCTCAGGTTATACAACTCTTTCCATAGGAACAATTTATTCTCCAGAGACTTAGATTGGTACAAATTCCCTAACTTGTCCCACAAAGCTTTCGTCATAGCTTCCCCTGGTACATTCAGCAATACTGAATCTGAGACACATAATCGTATTGTGCTCTTAGCCTTTTGATCCAACTTCTTCCATTATTCATCGGACACTCCCGTTGGTTTAGTACCTGGATCTACCGCGATCCATTGATCTTTATCCACCAACTGATCCTCCATATTGAGTTTCCACAACTCAAAACTCTGACCAATAAATTTCTCGATCTCTATCTTTCCACTGCTCGCTATCTTCTTTCACCACCAGAATCAATCTCATAGATCTCCCACTGAACAGGGTCTACCACAGGCCCGAGCAAAACCCCTGAGCAATAAAGGTGTCCCCTTGAAGCCAAAACAACTATGATACCAAATGTAGGTTTTAACCCTGTACAGAAATTACCTACATACGAATTCTAAAACATAGAAAATAAACAATGCGAGAGCATAACACATAAAACACATATACACAAATATTTTCCCCTGGATCCCAAAACCGAGACTACCAACTTCATTTTACATTATGTTCCTTTCAATGTTATAATACATATTTATACATGTCGAAGCATCCAATACCATGGAACGAAAACCATCGTGTCCAAAACCATGGACCAAACACCATCGCGTCCAAAAACATGTGCGAAAATCATGCACAAAACCATAGGTGGGTTTGCCCAACCTAACATAGGGTCCCATAGAGTGGGGTTACCTGCAACCCTCAAACCCCCTGTGACCCCCCCTCTATGCAATCGGTGCAACGAAGGGGGGGCTCCGCCCTCCCTCTAACCCCCCAGTTAATTACGTGGGCTAGTCATGGAAAGAATATAACACAACCTAACACGACTCATGATCGAAGGTTTCGAAACCTTCTAGCTGCTCAATGTACACCTCCTCCTCAATCTTCCCATTGAGGAATGTTGTCTTCACATCCATCTGGGGGATCTTCCACCCCATCTAAGCTGATAGTGCCAACATCAATCTAATCGATGAGTACCTTTCTACAGGATCAAAAGTCTCATTGTAGTTGATCCTCTCGACTTGTGAGAAACCACGGGCAACAAACCTTGCCTTATGTTTCTCAACACTGCCATCAGATGCCTACTTTACCTTGTAAATCCATTTGGAACTCACCACTAACTTTCCCTGAGGTCTTGGGAGAACATCCCACACAATGATAGAGTCATACTCCTTTACCGTTGCATGAACCCAGACTGGTTGTTGCACTGCCTCCTCAAATGAAAATGGTTCGGTAACTACATACTCCCCAACCAGGGCCATGTACCCACTGTACTGCGCAGGTGACCTTCTCTCTCTACATTGAGAAGATGGTTGTCCCACATTCTCCTGTGCATCTAGCATCAACCTGTCAGCTTCCCTTGAGCGTGTTTTGTCAATTTAGTTTCCTATATTTCTTTGCATAAATTATCAACCGAGGCTTGTAAGATGATGAAGTGTAGTGCACTGTATGTGCTAGTTAACCCTTCTTACTTCGTTTTTTTGTATTTTTATATTGTTTTGTATTGGGGGTTTCCTTGATTCCTAATGATGTGCAGTCTGAATTATGAGAAACTGAGTCTAAATTTCCTAATGCTGAACTAATCAAAATCTAAGTTAAAGGAAGGAAAAACAGAGCATCTATCCTACCTTGTCATTTAATCCTAAGTCAAAAATTAAAAGGTGAAGTTGTAAGGCAAATTGAAATAATTATAGAGAATGAAACTGACTAAAGTGCTTTTAGTTGTCCAAGCCTTCAATTTTGAAAGATAACTTTCTTGAGATGGCATACAAACAGCTTACTGTACTTTATAGTCCAAAGAACTAAATCAATATGCAGAGAGTAACTAATTGATTTCAATACTTTTGTGAAGTGAATGTTTAACCATTTAGTTTAGGATGGATATCAGCTTGAAATGGTGACCAAAAACATTTATCCACATAGTGAATTAGCAATTTGAACTAGGAAATAAATAACAGAGGAAATAAATAGTAAGTAAACTAATCAACAATGCATTCTTATTACTTTTCCACCTTACCCTGTTAAAAAAAACACAAGTTTCATTTATGAAATAGATAGGAGAAACAAGACTGCACCATTGAATTCTAACATTATTCTACTGAACAGAATTAAAAGAAAACAAACTCTAGGAAATAAACCTAAACTACAAACACTACTAAAAGTAAATAATGGAACTAAACTGAACAGTAAACAAAAGAAAAACCTCCTTCAGTGCAAGGGCCCTCCACAACTAACTAAGTTGAGCTGCTAACTAGCTAAAGATACTCTTTCAAATGATCACTTGGTCAAACACGGCTTCATATTATTAACAGGAAAATAAGTTCCAAAAGTACAGAGCTGTAAGTCTAAGCTTAATACATACAAAAATTTGAAATCTTCTCAGTTTTGTGCAACTGATATTTAAAGAAACATTCCTAACTGTCTTTTGAGAGAATTTAGCTACAGGTGGTTTCCATGTATTACAACAGATCTGCGTAAATGGTTGAACAGCTATAGGTGACTTTAAGTTAGCAAGATGGTTGCATGAAATTGTTATCACTGGTGGTTGGTTCAAGTTAATGCTGCAACAAAACTGTCAGATTTATTAATTAGCCACGAAGAGTGGACACAGAGTCCTATTGCTCTCGGGTTTCTTCATTTTACTCCACCTTTGACTGTGGTCTTGAGCTGGCTTTTTTGTCGATCTGGGTGGGGTGACTAGGATAGGATCCATGTCGAGACAATTCCAAAGATGCACATGTGGCTAGTTTCCTCGTTTGATACATGTAACCTGTTCAACCATGGAAGTAGTGTTGGCATTATGGCACAAGTGTTGTCCTTGATGGCAACTCACTTAAATGGCAGATCACAGCTCAGGCAATCAGAATGGAAGAAAATAAGGTATACGTAGGTCCCTCTCAGAAAAGTCACGTATACACATGGTATCACCGATCAAAAGGCATGTATACATATGCACACACTTTCATGCAAATAAAAGTGCGTACATGTGGGAAAATTTATGTTTGGTCCATGGTATTTAGTCCTACATAATTTGAACCTATAGTTTTGGTCCTTGGTATTGCATCCAAAGTGATTGAACCCAGGTATTGGGTCCCTAATATTGGTTCTCAATGGTTTTGGACCATGGTTTAAGTAAGGCCTAAGACTATAAATGGAAGGAGCTCATTTGGCAAGTTAATTGAAAAAAAAAGTATTGAATATCTTAACAGGAGCAACATCTGGAATACTGGTAATTGGGTTTATGGTGCATTGCTGGATCTGAACCAAGGAGGAACCTGAGTGCTAAAAATGGATAAGTTCTATTGATGAATCAGCTTATCATTGAGTGATTTTTTATCTATTATAATTGGTACATGATTAGATCTATAAATATGATAATCTGGGTATAACTGATGACTGATTAAGTAAAAATGGTAAATTATCTTTTATAGATCTGTACGTAGTTTCGGTGCATCAGAGACGCATATACATGGAGGTTCAGCAAGAGAAGACAACGTATATGCTGGTTGACATTGATATAGCTTTGTATGTATGTAGGTTTCTGCATAGTGAAGTAGCGTACGTTCTCATAAATATGTTTTAGCTATTTTGGTTTGTTGCTGCAGTATTCTGGGCTCAGGATTTGTGTCTGGTTACTATTATTATTCTGGTTACAGCATTTAGAGAAGTGATTGATTGATTCAGTATTGAGTTGTACAAAGAAGATTGGTTGATGCAGATATACTTGATGTTTAATTTATGTTACTCATGGATCTAGTCTGAAAATTTATGAAACGTGGTCCCTAGAAGAAAAGGGAAGGTTGTAGCCTTCTGTAGGTCAGCACCTACGTACTAGTACCTCAGCTAGTACAAGAGCTAAGGGGGTTGTAGCTCCCTTCCAGGAGAAGTTGGAGAACAAGAGAAGGTTGTAGCCTTTTGCAGGTTGCAGCCTACGTACTGGTGTAAGACTGCACCAGTACATAATCATTGTAAAAAGACATTTCTAATTGAAAGAAGATAGAGACAAATTGTAGCAGGTGGTTTTCGCCCACATTGGGTTTCCACCTTATATCTTGTGTTCTTGTGTGTGACTGTTTGCATTATTTTTCTGTTCCTAGTTAATGTTTATATGGTTCTGACATCAACATCTGAAGAATAATTAAATTATAAGTTATACGCTTGTTTCCTTAACTGAAGTTGCGTATATACACTGGTTTCACTAACCTAAGTAGCATATACAAATCTATGTATGAATTAAAAATAATTTACCTGATAATACTGATTCACTCCCCCTCTTAGTATTATTTCCAACAATTGGTATCACAGTAGGTCTTTCAGAAGAAGCTTGATCGCTTGAAGGAAGATCTATCATCATGAGCAACTACGAAAACGAGGCATCGATCAGGCCACCAATTTTTGATGGGAGCAACTTCATCTATTGGAAGGTAAGAATCACAACCTATCTTCAATGTCTTGGTACAAAAGTCTGGGATATCATAGAAACAGGATACACATTTCCATCAACAATCCCTACAGATACGGCTGGTAAAAAACAGTATGAAACGAATGCCAAGGCTGTCAATAATTTACTAGGAAGTCTATCTCAATCTGAATTTGTCAAGATTATGCAGCTCAAAACTGCAAAAGAAATATGGGACAAGATCGTTCTAAGCTATGAAGGAAATGATCAGGTAAAACGAGCTAAATTAAAAACTCTCAGAATTTAATATGAAAATCTCAAAATGCATAATGATGAAAGTGTGGCTAACTATTTCCTACGTATAGATGAGATTGCTAATTGTATGAAAAACTTGGGTGAAGAAATAAATGAAGTTGTTTTGGTTGAAAAAGTTCTAAGATCTTTGTCTCCTAAATTTGATTCAAAAGTTTATGCCATAGAAGAAAAGTAGAATCTGCAGAGCATTACCATGTCACAGCTGCACGGAATCCTAACTGCTTACAAAATCAGAAAAGGTGGACCATCAGACAGTAGAGAAGCTACATTCAAAGCCTCGAGAAAAGGAGATCACAATGAGTCAGGACATATGTCAGAAGAAGAGGAAGAATCAAATTTTGTCAAAAATCTTCAACGGGGAACTGGAAGATTCAGAGGTAAGCTGCCTTTCAAATGCTTTGCTTGTGGAAGAGTCGATCACTATACTGCCAAGCATCCTCATAAAGATAAAGGTAAGGAACTAGTTAGATGGAATAGAAAACAGAATGTAAGTAAAAAGATCTATTATACTCATGAAGACAGTGATGGACTTTCAAATAGTGATGAAGATGAACAAGGTAACGATGATAGAATTTTGATGGCCTTTGAAGATGATGATTTCTTGGATGCTATAAATGAAGAAGGTCTTTATGAAGAAATTTCTAAACTTAAAATTTTCTTAGAAGAAAAGAATATGATCATAGACACTCTGACATTCCAACTTGTTGAAAGAGATAAACACAATGAAGAGTTAGAATGTGAAATTGTGGGAATTAGAAACGAAATTGAGAAAACAAAAGCCCTTAATCTTAGATTTGCTAAAGGATCTAAAACTTTAGATGAAATTATCAAAGTGCAGTGTTCTCCTCTAATCAAGACAAGTCTCGGATATTCTGAAGAAGCGTCTCAAGCACAGAAGCAAGCATAGTAGCCATCCACCTCCAAAAGTTATCTTGATGTAGCAAGGAAAAATGAACAGGTTGACAATCGACAACAAAAATATAATGAGGATCACCAGGTAAATCAAGGACAATTTTCTTCAAGAACGAACAAAGATTACCAAGTAAATCGGGGCAATCTACTTCAAGGATGAACATAAGCTTCAACCAACCCCAGGTAAATCATTCCCAATTTTCCTCAAGAATGGATGTCAATAGAAACTACAATCATTTGGTTGGTAGGTTTGATAATCGCACGAATTTCTTCAATGGCCAATGTTTCTCTTGTCATAACTTTGGTCACAAAGCTGCTCAATGTGTTGGCTACAAGACCATCATGACTAGGGAAGCTCAAAAACAAATAAGTATGAATGGGATCATGAAAAGGACCTACAATAACTTTTCTGCTCTTGAAAATGAAATAGAATGTTCTATTTGTAACAATTTCGGTCATGAAGACTCTGAATGCAGGAGTAGGTTTTGGCAAACAACTCAAAAGGAGAAAGCTTCATTTAGTCCCAAAACATGGAGAAGGAAAGAACCACAACCAGAAAGATGTGGGATAGCCTTATATGCAGAAGGACAAGAAAATTAGTGGTACATCGACAATGGATGCTTGAAACATATGACAGGTGATAAGGAAAAACTTTAGTCATATAGTGCCTTAGAAAATGAAAAGAAGGTCTCATTTGGAAATGACACCGCAACATTCATAAAAGGTAAAGGTTCTGTTCGTTTGAAAGAGAAGGTCAAAGCTGGAAATGTTATGTATGTTGATGGCTTAAAGCATAATCTATTGAGTGTTAGTCAAATGTGTGATCAAGGAACTGAGGTAATATTTCGATCAAATGGATGTATTGTTCGTGAGCTTGATATAGGAAAAACAATGATCAAAGGCATAAGAACTCCAAATAATTTATACGTATTCAAAGGAGGACAACAACAATGGTATCTAAGCAAGAATGATGAACACTGGCTATGGCATAGAAGATTGGGGCATCTAACCTTTTCTCATATAAGGAAAGCATGCAAATATCAGGCGGTTCGTGATCTTCCTGACATTAGAATTCCAGACAATCCAATATGCAAATCATGTCAGTTTGGTAAACAAACCAGAACTAATTACCCTGAAAAAGAAGGATCATCTAGCAGGCCACTTGAACTTGTCCATACTGATATATGTGGTCCAACTAGGAAGAGGTCACCTCGAGAAGAATAATACTTCATATTGTTCATTGACAACTTTTCAAGGATGTGTTGGATAGGACTTATGAAGTATAAAGATGAAGCTTTCAAAAATTTCAAAGCATTCAAAGCCTTGGTTGAAAACGAATCAGATCACAGAATCAAATGCCTAAGGTCTGATCGAGGAGGAGAATTTACCTCGGATGAATTTTTCGATTTTTGTGAAGAACATGGAATAAGAAGGGAATTTTCTACTGCAAGGACTCCTCAGCAAACTGGAGTAGTGGAAAGGATGAATAGAATGGTTCAACAAATGGCTCGTGCTATGCTTGATGAGTCTGGAACTCCCGCAACCTTCCGGGGTGAAGCCGCATTTGCTGCAGTTACTATTCTCAACAAGACAAACATCCAGGTAAACAGCACTCAGACTTCTCATGAACTATGGTATGGTAAGACTCCCATGGTAAAATACTTCAAAATGTTTGGAAGCAAATGCTACATCAAAAGGACTAATGAAAACCATGGCAAGTTTGAACCTAGAGCAGACGAAGGCATTCTCCTTGGTTACTCTCCCCACAGCAAAGCATATAAGTGTTACAATAAAAGACTTGGAAAAATTGTTGAAAGTATTGATGTAGTGGTTGATGAAGAAGGAAACACTCCTAGGCAAGTAAAATCTGAAAATTTCGAAGATGATGAGGACTATCCTTCAACATCAAATCAGATTCATGATGAAGAAGAAACCCATGAGGCACCAAAAGAACAGATAAGGATAGAAGAAAAGACTCCATCAAGATATGTCCAGAAGAACCATCTAGAGACTCAAATTTTGGGACAGAAAGAGGCAGGTGTAAAAACAAGAAGTATTTCTGAAGCTTCAAGCTATCTATCATTACTCTCCTCCACTGAACCACAAAATGTAAGAGAAGCATGTAAAGATGAATGCTGGGTCAAGGCCATGGATGAAGAACTTGAGCATATTGAAAAGAATAACACTTGGGAGTTGGTTCCTAGACCAAAAGACAAGAATGTCATAGGGACAAAATGGATATTCAAAACAAGCTGAATGAAAATGGAGAAATTATTAGGAACAAGGCCAAACATTTTTGTAAAGGGTATGCTCAACATGAAGGTATAGACTTTGAAGAAACTTTTCCACCAGTTGCTAGACTTGAGACAATAAGAATGTTTCTTGCTCTTTCTAGCTTTCAAAAGTTCAAAGTATTTCAAATGGATGTGAAATCTACCTTTTTAAATTGGGACTTAGAGGAAGAAGTGTATATTGAGCAACCAGATGGATTCATTCTTGGAAATGATCCTAAACTTGTATGCAGACTTAAGAAGGCACTCTATGGTCTTAAACAGGCTCCAAGGGCTTGGTATTATTGTCTGGACAAATACCTCCATTAACAAGGTTTTTCAAAAGGATCAGCAGATAGCAATCTATATATAAAAAGTTGATAATGATAAATTGCTAATTCTTGTTGTGTATCTTGATGATATCATCTTTGGCAGCAATGAAGAAGCCATGAGTCAAAAATTTTCTTTGGTGATGCAGAAAGAATTTGAAATGTCCTTGCTTGGTGAGTTGACTTATTTCCTTGGGTTACAAATCCAACAAAATAAAGACGGTATCTTTTTATCACAAACCAAGTACTTAAAGTAGATCTTGAAGAAATATGGCATGGAATATATTTGAAACCGGTATGTACCCCTATGGTAACAGGATGCAGTCTCAGCGCTATTGATGAATTAGCAGCAGTACATCAACCAACCTATAGATCCATGATTGGTAGTCTGCTCTATCTGACAGGTACTTGGCTAGACATCATGCATGCAGTGGGAATAGTTGGAAGGTTTCAGGAAAATATAAAGGAAGCACACCTTCAGGCAGTTAAGAGGGTTTTCAAATATCTTCAAGGAAAACAAAACTATGGCTTATGGTATCCTAGAGATGCTAATCTCACACTTCATGCATATACAGATGCAGATTGGGCAGGAAGCATGGATGATAGAAAAAGCAATAGTGGTGGTGCATTCTTTATGGGTTCCAGATTAGTATCTTGGTTCAGCAAGAAACAAAGTGAAATTTATTTATCTACAGCTGAAGCAGAATATGTGGCTGCTGCATCTTGCTACACACAAATCCTTTGGATGATGAAAACTTTGCAAGATTTTCAAATCACTTGTACTCCACCTATCTCCATCTTCTGTGATAATACAAGTGCAATCAGTATTTCAAAGAATCCTGTCATGCATTCAAAGACTAAGCACATACCTATCAAGTACCATTTTCTCCGGGAACAAGTGCTTGAACAAAAGGTCAAATTGGAGTATGTTCCCTCTAAGGAACAAGTTGCTAATATACTCACCAAACCACTACCCAGGGAGACATTTGAATACCTTAGACAGAAGCTGGGGGTAGCTGATGCATCATCTTGCTATTGAATCTTGTCTGTTTCAGAAGAAAATGGTTGTACATGAGTTTCATGAGGAGGATCCGCATACATATGCCGGTTTATGAAGATATAGTCACGTATATGTTGGTTTAAAGACAAACAGTGGGCCAAGCTCAGGATGAAAAGAGTCTGATATGAGTCTGACAGAGACCATCTGGCACAGGTTCAGGGGGAGCATATATTCTTCAAATAATGCATTGTTGGCATTATCTTAGAAGATCTTGGCTCAGATTCTCAGTTGTTTTGGTTTCAGGTGGAATAGGTGCAGAGGGAGAACATGGTTGCTAGTCTAAATGATGATTGACAGATGTTGCTGATGACAGTTGTTGATAACTATCATAGTCTTGCTGTAGATATTTTGTCTCTATGTCATGTATTTCTTTTCTTATCAAGGTCATGTGACGGTCTATCTTGGTTTCCCCACTATTCCTCGGATGGATGAAGTAATGTTCTTGTTTTATCATGTGCAAATTCTTGGTGTATCCCCACTTGGTTGGGTGGAAGAGTCAATATTGGTATATTCCCACTTGATTGGGAGATGGATGTATGTATGAGTCTGTAGTGATAGGAAGGTCATTTATGATGTATAAAGTCATGTTTCCTTTGAAAAACATCTTCTTGCTGACCTTGCCTACAGTCAGGGGGAGCTTGGACAACACAACATAACGGAGAATTTAGCATATACTCACGGGGAGCATAACCCTTTGCCCTTGATGTCAAAGGGGGAGGATGATTTTAAGTGACTTTGAGTTGCCATCAAGTCCAAAGGGGGAGATTGTTGGCATTATGGCACAGGTTCGACTCTATGGCACAGGTGTTGTCCTTAATGGAAACTCACTCAAATGGCAGATCACAGCTCAGGCACTTAGAATGGAAGAAAATAAGGTATACACAGGTCCCTCTCAGCAAAGTTGTATATACACGCGGTATCACCGATGAAAAGGCACATATACGTATGCACACACTTTCATGCAAAGAAAAGTGCGTACATGTGGGAAAATTTATGTTTGGTCCATGGTATTTAGTCCGACATAATTTGAACCTATGGTTTTGGTCCTTGGTATTGCATCCAAAGTGATTGAACCCAGGTGTTGGGTCCCTAGTATTGGTTCTCAATGGCTTTGGACCATGGTTTAAGTAAGGCCTAATTCTATAAAGGGAAGGAGATCATTTAGCAAGTTAATTGAAAAAAAAAGTATTGAATATCTTAAGAGGAGAAACATCTGGAATACTGGTAATTGGGTTTATGGTGCATTGCTGGATCTAAACCAAGGAGGAACCTGAGCGCTAAAAATGGATAAGTTATATTGATGAATCAAGATTTTAAGGCTTATCATTGAGTGATTTTTGATCTGTTATAATTGGCACATGATTAGATCTATAAATCTAATAATCTGGGTATAACTAATGACTGATTAAGTAAAAAGGGTAAATTATCTTTTATAGATCTATACGCAGGTTCGACACATCAAAGATGCGTATACACGCAGGTTCAGCAAGAGAAGACAATGTATATGCTGGTTGACATTGATACAACTGTGTATGTACGCAGGTTTCTGCATAGTGAAGTAGAGTATGTTCTCATAAATATGTTTTAGCTATTTTGATTTGTTGCTGCAGTATTCTGGGTTCAGGATTGGTGTCTGGTTATTGTTATTATTCTGGTTACAGTATTCAGAGAAGTGATTGATTGATTCAGTATTGAGTTGTACAAAGAAGATTTGTTGATGAAGATATACTTGATGTTTAATTGATGTTACTCATGGATCTAGTCTGAAAATTTATGAAACGTGGTCCCTGGAAGAAAAGAGAAGGTTGTAGCCTTCTGTAGGTCAGCACCTACGTACTAGTACCTTAGCTACAAGAGCTAAGGGGGTTGTAGCTCCCTTCTAGGAGAAGCTGGAGAATGAGAGAAGGTTGTAGCCTGCGTACAGGTATAAGACTGCACCAGTACAGAATCATTGTAAAAATACATTTCTAATTGAAAGAAGATAGAGACAAATTGCAGCAGGTGGTTTTCACCCACATCGGGTTTCCACCTTATATCTTGTATTCTTGTGTGTGACTGTCTGCATTATTTTTCTGTTCTTGGTTAATGTTTATATGGTTCTGTCATCAGCATCTGAAGAATAAGTAAATTATAAGTTATACGCTTGTTTCCTTAACTAAAGTTGTGTATATATGCTGGTTTCACTAACCTAAGTAGCGTATAAAAATCTGTGCATGAATTAAAAATAATTGACTTGATAATACTAATTCACCCCCCCCCTCAGTATTATTTCCAACAAGTAGTTACGGAACACACGGTTAGTTGTAGAATGGGCTACGTTTCGTAGCTAATTTGCAAAAAATTATTTCAAATAGCAAAAACATAAAAGTATAACATGTCAATAATTTAATGTCTTCCTTGAGACAAGATCTATCATTTATCAGTGATGGGGATCTGTCTTTTATGGAAAAACAAGAGAAAGAAGTGAGAAAAGTTGTCAAAGAGAGAGTAATTCTGAGGTCCAACATATCCCCACTGCAAAATCATTGCATGTCCCCATGCAATTTTTCCAAAATTGTGAACTCTTCTTTCCTATTACATCTCTTCAGGTACCTCTGCTAGTACATCTAATTTTCTTCTCTTGCTCCTCTTTGAAGTGACTGCCATCCTGGGTTTCTTCATGAGAAGTCTGTATTTGAGGTTGATGATTGTTTCGTTCAAGTTTCTATTCTTCCTCTTCAACTTCCTATTCTTCTTGTACCATAGCCCTAGGTGCGGTATTGTATTATCATGAATGGCTTTATCCACTTTGCTTTGTTCCTTTAGGGTTTCATTTTCTTTCTTGATATGCATGTTCAATATCTCCAACTCATAGATTTCCTGTTTGAGAGAGTCAATCAGAGGTTCTTGTGGATTGACAGGTTGTTCTGGATTGGCTGAGGATCCTGGAGCCATTGAGGCACTTTTCTTTTCTATTGATTATATGTAATCATAAATTTGTTGCTGCACTGGGTCTATGCCTGAGGGTCCTCTACTGGGCCTGCCTTCAAAATACTGTTTAGGAGAGTTTTGAGGATTGTATGTAAATGGAACATTTTCAAGTGATGGTACTAGGGTTTCTTCTTCTAGATTTATGAACTATGTTCCCTCTGATGATACCTTCTTTACCATACCTCAGAGTCGAGAGCTCCTTCTAAGTTGTATGGGGTTTATGTTCTCTTCCTTTGTACCCTTTTTCTCCTTTCCTACCTTTTCCTTCCTCTTGATTTGTTTCTTAATATCTGTTAATTTTTCAGAGATTAGTTATTCATCATATTGTTGTAATGGAGATTTAGGTTTTTTCTCAGTAATTCCACCAACTTTCTTTTTTATCTTCTTCTTCTGCCTGATTTGCTCTCTAATCTCTTTCAAATTTTCAGAGATTGGTTCTTCATCATTTTTCTATACTGAGGGCTCAGGGTTGCTTGGAATGGTTAGATTAGTCTTCTTTATCCTAATCGTTTTGATATTATCTCCTTCAGGAGATTCCAGTGCCTCTTGGAAATGGTTTCTTATCAGAATTTTTTCCCAGGTATCTCCTATTCTTTTCAGATAATACTCAACCAGTATTTTGACCAACCCATGATGGTACATGGTTGTCTCTAGGGATTCTATTTTCTTCTGTACATTTGAAGCCATACTCCTTAGACTGTTTAGAAGGAAGAAAGGGAGGTTGATGTTTCCATTTTCTAGAAAGTTCATCAATAAACGTATATGATAAACATACATACATTCGAATCTTCCCTCGTAGGTAATAAATTTTTGTAATATCAAAAGCATGCTTCTCCATTTATTTTTGAATATTGAAATAGGAATTCCTTTTCTAAACATAGTGTCATCCATACCTGGGTTCCTGAGGATTCCCTTCCATGATTCACTGTGAAATTCTTTGTTTTTGAACCTTGTCTCACCAAGTCTTGGCAGTTCTGTATCCTCTGCTATGTAAGATTCTGTTACTGCAAACTTAATGTCTCCAATCTCTACTTCTGTACCATCAAATGATCTAGCAAAATATTTTTTGATCTCCTTGTGATATCCATCAAAATTTTCAATGAAATTGAGCCATCCAGTCTTCTGCAGCATCTCCTTGAGTTGTGGGTACCCTTCCATAAACTTTGCCCCTATGGGCTCTGCCCTGACAATGAGTCCCATGGTCTCTGTTTCGTAGAATTTTCTATCATTGAGAATTACTCTCTTGGTCTATGAAATGGACTGACTATGGGTATGGTGAAAAAAAACTATGGGTTTGCAAGGAATAAGAAGATGGTAAGGGTTTGGAGAGATGTGAATACCTTGGTCACATCGTGGTTTTGACTGTTAATAGATGGAGTTATTAAAGACCGTTTAAGTACAGAGTATGGAGAATGTAGCGGAGGTGTGTTATGATGAAATCATTATTGACTGTTTGGTATCGAATGTGGAAGATGTGGCGGAGATGTGGTATCATGAAGTGGTAGTCAAATCAAATGATGACTTTTTAGGGAGATATATGATCATTCATATTATACATGACTTATGTTTATGACTTGCTGTTTGAAATAAATTTGCATTTTACCTTTAGAACTTAACCTTTTGCTTGATAATTCTTTTGGTGTTGATCCGTAGGTACTTTGAGCATGGATTATCTCCAAAACTTGATTCTTCAATTTCCCTGCATTCATGATTTATTTGTGAGCTGTACAATTGTTCCAGCGATGATAAGTAAGCTGTAGTTGCATAATCAGATCAGCTGCAGAATGGAATTAGTTGTAGAATGTGAAAAGAAGGAAAAGTGAAATATGGCTTATGAAATATGGGTGTAAAAGTAAAATGGAAATGAGTTATGACAGTGAGATGGAATGAGATGTAAGATAAAATGAAAAATAGGGTGAAATGGAGTAAAACTGTAAAAATAAAATGTAAATGAAAGATGACAGTAAGATGAAATAGAACTATAAAACAGAATGAAAACTGAATGAGATCGAATGAGACTATGAAACTACAGACTCTTTACTACAAATAAATGTAGATTTTTGTCACTAGTTATTATAGAAAGGAAATGGAAAATATAGGATGTCAGAAAACTCTGATTTTCACCCTGTATTTTATGTATAAGTATGCCAATCAATGATTGGTTTTCAACCTTATACATTTTATTATCAATTTTTTTTTTATCAGTCATTTCTTGGGAAAAATAAAGACTAAGTTAGTGGAGAATAAGGATTCTTCTTCACTAGCTTCATTTCAAAGTTATCCTAGAAAATCCTAATGAACTCCTATCTTGAAACTATTTTTTGGTATATCTTCAACCGATGACCATTCACAAGAAGAGGTACATTTTCCTCATCTATTGTTCTCATTCTCACCACTCCATTGTTAAAGACGTTTTCAGTCTCATATGGCCCAAGCCAATTAGTTTGAAACTTCCCTTGAAAATCTTTGAACTTTGAATCAAACAATAATGCCCAATCTCCTGCTTGAAATTTCTTATCCTTAATATATTTATCATGTCATTTAGCCCTCTTTTGTTGGACTATACTAGTTCTTTGGACTGCATCTTGCCTGATTTCATCAAGTTCATTGAGTTTCTCCAATCTATGTTTCTGTGCCTGTGATAAATCCAATCCCAATTAGACTGCCATGTTGAAGGTTTTGATTTGAAAATCTATAGGGAGCAGGGCTTGTTTCCCATAAACAAGTTCATAGGGTGTATGTCTCGTTGTGTTCCACCATGTAGTTCTATAGGCCCATAAGGATTCAAGAAGCCTTTCTGCCCAATCTCTTCTATGTAGATGCATAGTCTTAGTGAGAATTCCTTCAATTACCTTATTTGTAGATTCAACTTGACCATTTGCTTGTTGATGATAGGGAGTAGATTTCCTATGTTTGATGTTGTAATCTTCCACAAGACCCTTCACCATTTTAAATGTAATTGAGATCCCTGGTCTATCACAATTTCTCTTAGAATACTAAAATGAGTGAAGATGTCCTCAAAAAGAAAATTAACTACAGATTTTTCATTAGCAAAATGTAATGTTGTGGCCTCTACCCATTTAGTGACATAATCAGTACATACCAATATATACTTTTTTTGCTTAGATGAAGGATTAATTGACCCAACAAAATCTAAGGCCCATTTTTCAAAATGTTCAATGAGTACTTGAATTTGTAGTGGCATTTCATTTGAAGGAGTAGGTTTCCCTACCCTATGGCAGTTGTCACACCTCCTAACATATTCTTTGGCATCTTTGAAAATGGACGGCCAATAATATCCTAAAGAAAGAATTTTATAGGTTGTCCTCTTGTCAGCAAAGTGTCCACCACATGGCTCATCATGACATGCCTTAAATTCTCAGGCATTTCATCTTCCCTAACACATCTTCTGATCATAAGATCTGGGCCTATTTTATACAATTCATTAGTGATCCACTTATCTGAATGATTTTTCTTTTTTCTCTAGGAAACAAATGTGAAGGAAATTTCCCTGTGACTAATGTTAGGATATTCCGACACATAGGAATAGTTAAGTTCAACTTGGTCTAGTATAGAGTTAGGTATAGAGTTAGGTAAAGTGTGTTTCTTTACCGTTGTACATTTGGTAACTTACAATCCGACGGTCACGATATGTAGTGATCCGACGGTTCATTCTCTCCTCGGTATTACCGACACTTGATCCGTGGCTTGACACCCGATTGGTCCATGAATTCTATTTAAAGCGCATGGAGGGTCATTTGTAGGTTAACCGTGCATGAGAGAAGCTTATGTAAACTTTCATTCTTTATTAATAAATTGCCTGTAGTAGCCACGTTGGCGCAGGCCGTGGACTGTTTCCCTCTCTGAGGGTTTTAACCACGTCAAAATACTGGTGTATTGATCTGTGATCTGTTTGTGAGCGGTGTCCTTTTGGTGTTCTGTCTGAGGAACTTACCCTGTAAATTCCTACATGGTATCAGAGCTATTTGAGGGGCGCGTCCGTTGGTGATCCAAATCTGAAGC
>APFE031755508.1:20479-36748 GCA_000404065.3 Pinus taeda | reverse complement strand
AGGAGGTGTATTCTCCGAACCAGGGGGGAAAATCATCTGAGTCAAGAGCCCCACTCGTGACGGTGGGTTGATCATGAGAGGCCGATGCAGCAACAATTTCGATGTAGTTGAGCTCGGCTGGACTCAACGACATCTCCTCACCCCAAAATTCTATCTGGTCGATGAAGGGGAGGGTCCAAGGATCAGAACGAACCGAGATCATGGAGATCGAGGTGAGGTTGGGAGGTGGGAGGGAGAAAACACCCATAAGGGTGGGTTCTTTGAAGAGCCCGACTCCCACACTCTCGAACGGAACAGAGGTATGCTCAACGAATGGTACATTTCCCTCAGAAGAGGAAGCGAAGAAAGAAAGCTGGTCGACCGTGACAATTTTCCCTTGATGGGGGAAATGAATGACACGGAAGAGGGATGAAGCCACGGCACGCATGGCATACGTCCAACTCCGGCCCAGAAGGAGGTTATATGTGAGATTTGCGTCAACAACCTCAGCTTCTACTTCCAAAGTCTTCCCTTCTAAGGTGATTGGTAGTCGTTGAAGAATACCATAAGGTCGGGATTCTCTCCCATCGAATGCTTCCAAGGTCGTTGGAGACTGACTCAGAGTCGGAGACCCGATCGCTTTCCAACACGCGATAGACATAATGCAGGTTGATGCGCCTTCATTAATGACTGTACGATGGATTGTTTTGGAATTGATGACGACTTGAATGAGAAATGCGATCTGATGAGGCAGTCGAGGAACATGGCTCTCGAGGTCGAAGGTAATCAAATCCGAGTTCGCTGGGTCAATGCCATTGATGGCCGATAGCAGGGACTTCCTCTGGGGGGGCAACTCTGAAGGACCTCTAAGGCGGACATAGCCGATGGAGCCTGCTCTAAGTCCTCTACGATGCTATAGTGCTGGGCAGCACGAGCATTCATATTATAAGAAGATCTTCTGAGTACCCCTTTGGGAGGGGGTCGGATTGTCGTCTCAGTACTCGGTCTCTCGATATGGAGGGGACCAGAGCTGGACGAAGGAGCACTTGAGGGAACCTCTGGCTCCTTCCCGGCGGACAACGGATACTCCTTTGCTCGAGTTGTTACATGAACAGGAATAGTTCCAGCCATGAAGACCTGTGAACCGAAGGGAGAAGAAGAAGGATCAACCACCATTTGAGTTTGTTGAGAGGGAAAGGGTTCTTTAAGAACTGCAGGGACCCCAGGAGCACCTTTCAACAAACGACTAACTTCGGACCGCCTAGGGCAGTCCTTAGTGTAGTGATTCTCCTCACAAATGAGGCAAGGATACTTGGGTTTGCGTTTAGCTCCTTCCTCGGCTGGAGGTTTAGAGGATTCCTGTTTGGGTTGCTCGGATTTATTTTTCCCTTTCCCCTTTTCCTTTTTCTTTCCTTTCGAGGCCTTGCCCACCGTGGTGGACTGGACGGCGTTGACCTCGGAAGTGTTACCATAATTTAAACCACCCTGAGAAGAGTTTCCATTAGATGCACTTGAATTTTGCTTCCCAGGGTTCGACGATGATTTTTTAGAGGCCTGGTTCACAAAGCCAATGACTCCATCGACAGATGGTTTGGGCAGAGCCTTGGATGTACCGGGCCTTGGGGCGTCTGGCAGATACTCATACAAGGTACCAGACTGAGAGTAAACTAAGTCTAGGTACTGAGCGCGCGCGATTGCTTGCTCTTCAGTTACACAGGCTCCCATAGCAATGTCCCGTGCAATCTTGGGGACAAAGGAAGTCGTGAACCAGTCGGTGAGGAGTTGATCAGGAATCCAGAACTTGATCAACCTGCGACGCCTTCTCCATTCATGGATGTGATCGAAGATATGCGTAGAAGTATCCTGCTTAAGAGACGTAAGGAGGTGAGTCCCTGTCTCGTACCGAATGGGTAGCTGAAAGTGAGTAAGAAATGCCATGGCCAACGAATTGAAATCTTGAAATGACGCACGGGTCAATTCAATATACCATTTAACGGCAGAACCAGTGAGAGTCCTCTGAAATAGGCGAAGCCGAATCGAGTCATCGAGCCATGAATTAGACGAACACCATAAGTGATACGTCATCACATGAGCCTGAGGGTCCTCTCCAGCTTTTTCGTCGAATTTGGGACAATCACTAGGTATCTTAGTTGGAACTGGTGGCCATTGTGGATTGTGTAAAATGGGATCATTTGTTAACTTCGACACATCGGGCAGTTCCAACGTCGCTAGAAATGGTAGCTGCGGGTTAAAGGACATTTGTCCCAGATATGAGGTAGAGCCAGAATTCCATCCAGTTCTTGGTTGCCCCCATTGTCCTTGTCCCGATGGACCAGGTCCAAAAGGGCCTTGTCCAGAAGGGTTTTGTCCGTAAGGGTTGTTTCCAGAATCGGGTTGCTGGTTCTGCCCCCCAACACCGCATTGGTTACCATACTGGCCAGCAGGTTGTTGATAATTTTGATAAGGATTACCTTGCGGCTGTTGGTAATTTTGATACGGGGTATATTGATTTTGCCCCTAGGGTTGCTGGTATCCATACTGAGCCTGGGGGTCAGGCGGCATTTGATGACCAGGTTGGGATTGATACCCACCTGAATGTGGGGGTTGGGATTGGTACCCACCTGAATAAGGAGGCTGGGCCTGATACCCACCTGAATAAGGAGGCTGGGATTGGTACCCGCCTGAATAAGGAGGCTAGGACTGATACTCGCCCGAGTAAGGAGGTTGGGATTGATAGCTGCCCGAGTAAGGAGGTCGAGATTGATACCCACATGAATACGGAGGCTGGGATTGATACCCACCTGAATACGGATGCTGGGATTGATACCCACCTGAATAAGGAGGCCGGGATTGGTACCCGCCTGCATGCTGGGCCGTCTGGCCAGAAGGTTGTCCTGGTTGGATCTGAGACGGCCCCGTTCGCCCAAAAGGTCGAGCTGGCTGAGCGAGGGGCTGCCCTTGCGCAACCGAGGATTGTCCTTGTTGACCAGATGGTTACTGGGCAGTAGGCTGGCCTTGCTGTACGTAAGGCTAGGCCCCTTGCCCAGAAGGGTTGCCTTGCTGGTTTTTGGGTTAACCTTGCTGACCATAAGGTTGTCCTGGGTTCCCATAAGGTTGCCCCGAAGGGTAGCCTTGTTGGGTACTGGGTTGTCCTTGTTGAGCATTGGGTTGTCCCAGGTTTCCAGAAGGTTGCCCAAGATATGTGAAAGACGGACCACTAGAGGGCAAAGGTTGTCCCTAATAGGGTTGTCCTTGCGGGCCTCCCTGTTGACCTGGGTAATTCTGGCCGGAAAACTGCTGCCCATGATTGGGCTGCGAGTAAGGCTGTTGACCCTGGTAGGGTGGTCCTTGCTGTCCTTGACTCTGATGGTACTGGCCACCACCATACCCAGTGGTACCCCAAGCCACGTTCAATGGAACGGAAGCCTCAACATAAGGCTCTTCAGGCAAGGAGGTATACAAGTAATGATTCTCAGGATCATAATACGGGCCTTGCCCATCTGGGCTTTGGACATTATGCAAGTACTGAAAATATGCCTCCTCTACCGTCATATGATCGGAAGCAGGAGGAGCACCACTTGCGGGGTGCACAACTCTAGTAGTATGTGTCGATTGACCACTTTGTGCCGGACCTCGAGATGGGCCTGCAGCAGAAGTGACAGCAGATGACGCTGTAACGACACTAACAACTGGAGTCAACAACGCGACACAGACGGTCGGATTGGTTGGGACTGTTGTAACAACAGTATGGTGAACTTGGGAAACAAATGGTCCTGTGGTAGGGACGATATTTTGATCCCACACAGAAGAGGAAGCTGCAGAGTTCATAGCATCCCTCAAAGATCTATAGCGCGCCAGCACCGTGATACCCAAAGGTGTAACAATGTAGGGCGTAGAGATGATTGGGGATGTAGCTGAAATGGGAGTATAAATACTCGACATGACGGACGGCCCACTCGACACAGGAGATGTGTCGCCCATATCGGAAGAAGCCATCGGAGATGGGACACCGACAGGAGTGGCGGGAAAATCCTCTTCAGAGGGCTCCCAAATGGGGTTCCAAGAGAATTCATAGAATTCGTCCTCTGGAGCTTGGGAATTCAACGGTTGGATGCTCAGAACAATGGGAAGAGTGTCACAAACCGGTGTCTCAGGGGCAACAGAAGATGGAGACCCTTGGTCACTTGGGACAGGAGACGGAGTTGATGGATCCACCAGGATGATCAAACAAAGACCCTAAGCAAACTAACGATAAGAGACCCTACTCAAAACTAAACGCACACAAGATCTACCAAGGTAAATGTTATCGTAGCCGAATAAATTTTATGACACCAGGACACAACTTGACCTTTTCATGTTTTAAGAGTGAAGAAAAGGACGAAAGGTGACTCTAGTCGCCTTCGAATGTTTTGAGAACCCGAAGTGACAAATGCTCTATAGAGCCTTTTCTTTTACAGAGTCCGAAAAGGATCAAAAAGTGACTGCTCTGGAGAAACTAGGCAAAGGGGTTTCAAGTCTTGTCACTTCCCACAAGTCTCGGAATGGGTCCTCCAAGATGCAGGAGAGGGGTAACAGGGACAGTGAGAAATGGTGACAAATTACTGTGTAACAAAAGGTAAAGTCTAGAAGATTTGTTAGTCAAATATTTCCCAACTAACAACTTCAAATGGATGTCTACTCAAGCATAATCCCTCCCATCATGGAGCTACTTCCCTCTCTTTGTGGAATCCCTATCCCACCATTTGTGGATCTTATCCCTTAGGAAATGGATCCCAAACTTCCTCCTCTTGGCCTATAAATCAAACATAAGCCAAAGGATTGGGAAGGACTATTGAAGGTAGGCTTATATTGTAGAAATAAGACTAGGAGGCGTTTCATCCAAGGAGAGGGTTGGAGATTGTGAGAAGAGGCTTGTAACATCAAGGCTTTGAGGTTGTAAGTTTGTTCTTCATTTTATTTAATAAAAAGAAACTGTTCTTTCCTAATTATGTCTTTGTTGATATCATCTGTGGGTTTCCTTGATCACCCACATATATTATGATTGGTTATTGATTCAATTTATGACATATGATGAGTTAAGTAGTTCATTTATCTTTCGTTATATATATTAGATGCTTTGATCCTATGTGTGTTTCTGTCTATGCAGATCTCCTTCGAGACATCATGGAGAAGTTGTGGGAAGCACTGGAATGGTCTCTAAGGCATCGAGGGGAAGCTAACTGTTGAAGGCCCTGAAAGGGACTTCAAAAACCATTTCGATAAAATGGTAAGTGATCTCTCTCAAATTGTTTGTTTCAATCAGTAATAAGTTAAGGAAAGGTAGCAGTTCTTTCTTGTTTGTTACTAGATTTCTTTGAGGTCTAGGGAGATTCGTCTTGTCTACAAGAGGGATTAGTTCACCTAACAAATTGGTGACTCCATTAGGGATCCTCTCACTCTCCATCATTCTCTTTGTTTTGACCTTTGATCCTTCTGTCATAGCCCTCTCTAAGCGCTTCGAAATATTGAAAATCTGGATTTTATGATTTATTTGACTTGTTTATATTTTTTCTAAAAGTTTCCCACTTTGCACACTTTATCTTTAGGCACATAGCATATTTTTGCACACCCTTTGCAATAGTGCATATGCACATTGGATTATTCTATACTTATGCATATACCTGGAATTTTTGAAAATTTCATTTTTCTCTTCATCAAGTCCAGAAATTTTGGTTTTTCTTGTTTAATTACACTTATTTGTACCTTCATTGAGTCTTTATCAGTTTGCTTCAGTGTTGTGAAAGGTTTGCCTGCAATTTTCTTTTTTTCACAAATTTGGGTAAGAGCTTCATCTTGTGTGTGCTCGATCTAGCAAAAGAAAGATCATTTGGTTTTAGTTTCCAATCTTCCTGTCTTTCTTCTTTCGAACATATCAGATCTTGTGCTTATTTTAATTTTTTGTGAAATATTGTTTTGTGAATGAAAAGCAATGATTTACAAGAATGAGTATTTTTTATGAAAAGTGCTTCTTATACTTAATGTGAAACAAAAAGTCATTTTTCTTCCATTACTAAAGTATTTCAGAACTATACTCTTGATTGCAGCAAATTTATAGTATTCAATAGGTAAAATTCATTTCAGTTTTGATTGGTTTCTTCATGCATTTTGGAAATTTTCGAGTGATTGTAAGTCAAAAAGGAAAGTTTCTTGAATTTTTTGAGTTATTAGGCAACAATGAAATTTTAAATTTAATTTTCATATTTGGGTAATTTGAAATTGAATATTTGCATTTAGGAAAAGGGATTTAGGGGATTTAAGAGTTTTTGCATTTCCATTAAAAAATTGAAAAGAATCTCTCCTTACTTTAGTTAGAAATTTATTGAAAGAAAAAGATTACATTTCATATTCGATTGCATTAGGATTTGTGTCAAGTCATAATACCATTAGTTTCACGTCCATTACCTTTGAGTAAATAACAACTCTTAAAAATAGAGATAATAAAGTCAATCTATAAATTTTTATTATTCTAGGGTTCTTTTCCACCTACGTTATATCAGGTTGTAGGGCTTTGGAATAAGGAAGTGAGTTAACTTTCCAAAGTTGCAAACAAACATTAGTATCTTTAGATAGGGAGTAAATCCATTTCCTACAGTTTGGCTCTATGAAACTCCCCTTACAAAGGAGTTAAGCACGAGATCATGTCCGACCAGTGAAGTGATTGAACCCACTTCATTGGTTATAGTAGAGTGATTTACACATATTAAAAATGATGTTGAAAGGTACTTTGGAGTCACTTGGAAGTAAACCTAATATTAACCATGTTGAGGAACTTTCAAGGGGATTGAGATTTGTTACTCTGCCTTTGCGTGTACGTCCAATTTGTGACTGCCCCCCAAGTTAAATTGTTTTACGTGGTAACCTTAGAGACCATAATCTTAGGGATATTACCTGAGGTGAGGGTGGAGGGGAAGTCTCTACTATACCTGGAACAAATGTTGGTTAGATTCACTTGGACCTTTTTGGAGGGTATTCTTCATTCGAGATGGCATAAATGAAGCTTACTTGCACCAGATCATGTACATTAAGCATGTTGTCAGTGTAACTAGTTCCACCCGCTCTATATTTAGCCACTTTTCACTTTGATCTTTGTGATGTTGGGTTTCATCACCAACTAGTGATTTCATTGTGAAAATCTTGTTTGTATGGTTTGATTCCTTAGATTTACTAGCGCATGTTAATTGTTTGTTTTTACTTTTTAGAGACTTTAGGTTTGGATTGTGAATATTATTTATTTTTTTAATAAAATTTCATCCTAGTTGATTCACTAAGGCATTCGTGTAGAATGTAGGGTAAACCCTCTAAATTTACACCTAGTCAATTGGAAAAGATTAAAACTGAAAGGTCAAAATCAATAGGATATGGAACCTCAAAACAACCCGAAACATCTAGAGTTTTAAAATCTGAGACAGTAGAAACTAAAGTGAATCCAAAGCAAGAAGTAGAATCAGGCTTAGTTCATTCTGGTCCAAAAGTTACCGAGGTTATTCAAAGTGAACCTGATACTAGTGAAGTTTCAGACACAAAATTTATTGAACCAGAAGTAGAAGAACATGAGTTTTATATTTCTCAACCTGAATCACTTTCGACTATTACAACTCCTACTCCTTCTCCACCTTCACCTCGAAGGAAGCTTATACTTAGAATTGAATTACCTCTTGGTTTGATCAAAATTGAAGATATTACTAGGAACAAGGATGAATCACCTCATACTCTAGTTACCACTAGTGAACCAAGAGTTTTTTCACGAGTTTCTTTTGATCCTTTCTGACCCAATCCTTGGTATTCTACCCCTTTGAAATTTTTAGGTCCAAATTTTCCACCTGTTATCACTCAGGTTGTCCCTAAGCTCCTGAAGGGATACGGCCGAGGTAACCACAAACCAATCTTTGGATTGCAGGTTCTAGCCCACCTGCAATCAGAGAGGGCTCTCTTTTAATGATTTAGCTTTGTTGATGATGATTTTAGGCTAGTTGTTGGGTTCAGGGGTTTTGATTTTTTGTTTGGATGGAAGATGCATGTAAGGAAGAAAATTCCAAGCAGAGAGGCAAGGTAGAGTGTGATAAGTTTCAAACCATTGGGTATGGAGTCATGGATTAAGGCTTGCTGTTGCGTTTTCTTGGTCACAAGAGGATTATGGAGCGGGATAGCCACACATGAGACAATTATCAATTTGCTGAGAGGATGGAATGATGGTCAGGGATGAAAGGCAATTAAGAATCTTTCATCAAACTGACAGGGAGGAGAAGTGAATGAATGGTTGTCTAGGAGCAGTTAAGAATTCCTAAACTATCATTCATATGTGAAAGAAACAACATAAACAAGATCATTTAAGTATGCATGTTCCTAACTATTCCTGATGAAAACATGAAACAATTGCAGAAATTGAGCATAAGGTGTAGTTTAAGCAAATCCTAAACTATTCTTCTTTTCTGCAATTTAGAGGGCAGATTGATGATAAAACAAACATGGAAAAACTAACAGAGTTAAGAAACACTTATTGAACCATGTAGAAGCACAGGAATTCCACAGTCACTCGGCCAATTAAACACAGCAGACAGTTTCAGAATCCATGCTTTCAACAGTCTTTGATTATAGAAAATATCATATTTACAGTGTGAATCTTTGCTCGAGGAAAATATCGAGATAACAAAGATCAAGCAACTAACCAACCAACCCCTACTCCATTTTTCAGGGTGGTATATATAAGCAAAATATCTAAAGTCATTTATTACAACCGACCGAAACAGGTATGCAGGAAAAAGCTTTCTAAAAACCTAATTGTTGCTAGAATTAAATGCAAGTAAGTCCTTTGGGCTGCACCAGAGGCAGCTGGATCAAGTTGAGTTGATGGGGTGTCTTGTGTGACTTGGTGCAGTGGTTCTGTCATAACTGTGCATTGAGTTCTGATCCACTGATCTCCTGTGAGTTTAATGTGCAGTCATTTGTGCTGGTGAGCTTTCAATGCATCCTCAACTGCTTCTTGACTTTCAGGGCTTTCCTTTTAATGCTGGATTTGCCTCGAGCCCTGAGAAAATCTCCTCTAATACACTTTGCCGCTACATTGATAGTCTCTGCCGCTTCCTGATACTCTTCGACATGCTTTTTATCTGTACATTTGATCTGATACTCTTTAATCTCTGTTCATGGTCTCTCTCTATCTTCAAATACGTTTAAATTAGCAAAATCGGGTTTTTTTCGGGCCTTTTCAGTGCAAAAAGGGTTGAGGAATCAAAAGATTCCCTAAAGATTCTCCAATATGGCTCATTTCCCATAGCGATGCGCGATTAGCGCAAAGAAAACTCCCTCTATTTTTCATTCCGGAGCTCCGAAGCTTGACTTTCGCGCTTGCGCGTTTTTTCCGTTTTTTGGCTGCTGATGTCAGCATGACATCAGTGGTACGGCAGATGACGTCAACATGACGTCAGCAGTGGGGTCCTCTGGTACGGACATGATGTCAGCATGCTGACGTCAGCAAGGTGACGTGGCAGGGTGACGTGGGCCGGGCGCAGGCGGTGAGGGGTGAGGTGGAGGCGACGTGGCGGGGTGACGCGATGCTCCTGTAACCTGAGGGGAGGGCGGTTTTGTAGTTCATCGGACCACCTTTGGTACGGAGGCGGTTTCTGTCAGGGGCGGCCCGATGCAATGGGAAGCTGCCACCTGTCCCAGTGTACGACAGTAAAACCGTCGGACATCGGGTGCTAACGTTCCCATACAAAAGGGCGCCCGATATGGATAATAGCCGTCGGATCTGGGGGAGGCGATCAGACGGTAGACGAGAGGCGAAGAAGCACGGAGTTTAGTATAAGTGCGCGCACGTTAATTTTTAATTTTTCGCGGCACGGGTGGGTTTAGAACTTTAGGTTAAGGGTTAATGGGTTTCGGCGCTTGGTGTTTTATTAAACCAACATTAATAAATTCCAAAGAAAATGCACGGGGGAGGGGTTTTTTCATTTGGAGAGGGGTTCTTTGTGTTTTGGAAGGGGTCCAAACACCAGGGAATGGAAATTCATGCAAAAAGAGGGTTCTTACTAAAGTCCAAGTGACTTAGTAATTCCCAGAGAAATACTTATGGTTATATTTCAACTAGGGGGAGGGGATATTTACATAAGGGGATTATTTACATAGTTTTAGTAGGGGGATGGGGAAAAATGTAGGGAGTTAAATAATAATGTTAGTAGTTAATATGGAAATGACAAGAAAGCGCTACGTTTCAGAGATCTTAGGCTTCAAAGGGGAGATAAAACTTTATAGAGAAAATATGGACCCTCCTTGAGTGAAGCAGATCTTCACCAAGGCTAATGACATGGAAAATGATGCAACTAAGAGATATCAAGTAGATCTTGACCTCTTCAGGGGAAGTTAGTAAGTGATTTAGGGAATAAGAAGAAGGGGAAGTTAGTCATGCCTCGCTTGAAGTCATTCAAATGGGAGCTGCCTGCTGACTGTGATCTGTATGAGTGTAATATTTGAAAATGTGGAGTTGATCACAAATTAACATTCTGCAACCTCAAAACTACCTACCCAGCCTACTTGTCTAACATTTTTTCTTATTTTTGGTTTGGGTGCACTTGGACTTGCAGACCCAGCTTTTCAACTTTTTCTTTTTCTGTCTTCCTATCTACATCTACACTTATTTCTTCCAAGGGCCCAGATTAAGCAGTTGGGCTCCTTTGATTCTCTACCTATCTAAGAATCTGCCAAGATTAAGCTGTTTGGATAGATTTTCATTCTCTATATTCTAAAACAGGAAATTGAAATCTAGGGAGACCAAGATTAGGTTGTTTGGACCTCCCTTTAGCTGAAAATTCTACAAAACTAGAATGACTCTTCAAAATTGGGATGCAGTAGATGAACTTTGAGTAGCATTCTTTCATGGCCTTTTTCTTTGGTGACTGTTTAGCAAATATGGAGCATTGCAGCATGCAAAGTATGACATATTTGGCCGATAAAAATGTCAATCATGAAATATGGGTAACCTGCTGCAGCAGGAGGCTAACAGTGGCTCCACTTGGGGATGGCTTCTCCTTGTGAGAAGCCAAGAACAGCAGGTCAGATTGCCTTGATTCTTCTGTTATTGTTGTTCTTTGAAACTTCTTAGTGCTGACTGTTGGATTGATTTGAACTTTTGGACTGCTAACAACACTTCCCCTTAACTGATTTGTTGGTAAATTGTAAAGCACTGCCTGCTTTAGCATCATGGACTATTACAAAATAAAATCAAAGTGCTGATATATACAAACATTCTATGTACAGAAAATAACACCGCCTTTCAAAAGGGATCATTGTTATGTTTTAGCATTCGGCCATTAACAGGGCCTTCTTCAGCTATGCTGCCATCCATACATTTGAGAAAATATGTGTTATTGCCTTGCACAATGCTGATAATGTATGGGCCTTTCCACAAAAAATCGAATTTTGAATGCTTGCCCTTGTCCTCTCTTCGTGAATCCCATATTAGAACTTTGCTACCAACCCAAAAATCCTCTGCTTTATCTTTCTTATCAAACATCCTTTTGAGTTTTTCTTGCAACATTTGAGCTCTGTCATAGACTTGCTCTCTGGTTTGCTGAAGATGAATGTTTTGATTAACTCTTCTCTGCATGTCATTTGGTTCAACCTAAATTTCCTACAACAATTTGATAGTAGGAATGCCCAAAGATGAAGGAAATTTGGCTTCC
This sequence comes from Pinus taeda, assembly GCA_000404065.3. NCBI lineage: Eukaryota > Viridiplantae > Streptophyta > Pinopsida > Pinales > Pinaceae > Pinus > Pinus taeda. The sequence continues at coordinate 25,052 of APFE031755508.1, read as the reverse complement.
ATGCCATATACTAGCTCATAAGGGCTCATCCCAATGGATTTCTTAGTTGAAATTTTGTCTGCCCATAGAGCATTTGTGAGCTTCCTATGCCAGTTCTTTTTGTTTTCCTCCAACAATTTCTTTATGATATTGATGAGGCTTTTGTTGGATGATTCAGCCAAGCCATTACCTTGAGGATAGTAGGTTGTGGAGTGGCCCAAGGTAATGTGGAATTTATGGCAGAAATTGATGATCTTTTTGGATTTGAAGGCAGCAGCGTTGTCAGTAATGATTTTCTGAGGGCAGCCAAATCTAGAAAGGATATTTCTTTTAAGAAATTGGATAATGGTGGAGTCATTGGCTTGTCTACATGGGATGGCTTCAATCCACTTAGTGAAATAATCAGTGGCTGTTAAAATCCACTTGTGCTGGCCTGAGGAGGAGGGATGAATTTCTCCAATGAAGTCGAGACCCCATTGTTGAAAAGGCTTTTCGGTTGAAATGGGCTTAAGGGGAAAAGGCAGTATTTTTCTTTTCCCTTCAAAGATTTGGCATTTGTGGCACGGAACAACAAACTTCTTGACATCTGCAAATAGAGAGGGCCAATAATAACCAGCCCTTAAATTCTTATTAGTAGTGGACTTCCAATATAAGTGTCCTCCATAGTCCCCTGCATGGAATTCTTTCATGATGCTGTTAGTTTCATTGATAGTCAAACAATTAAGAAAAATACCTTCATGATTTTTCCAAAACAAAGCACCATCTATGACACAAAACTTTGAGGATTTCATCCTTAAGAATATTTTCTTAGTTCTGGACAATCCTGGGGGAGCACACAGGTTTAAAAATACAAAGCAAATATTAGCATACCATGGGGATTGCAAAAAGGTCTCACTGATCTGTGGAGTCGCCAACTCCAGTTCATTGTCTAGTTGATTAATGTCTAAGGCTTGGAAATTTGTTTCGGACATTAGTTTGGCTAAACCTTGTCCTTTTATCAGTTTGGTAGGTTTTGTCTCAATGTCGTATTCAAGGATGTTTGCAATCCACTTGCCTCTTTTGCCTTCTAGTCCCTCTTTAGTTAATATATCTTTTACAACAGAGTTTGGGACGTAGGGAATCACGTGGGAGTATAAGATGTAAATTCTAAAGTCTTTGATGGCCTTAACCAGGGCATAAGCCTGCTTTTCCATAATCTGATATTTCAAGGGTGCTTCTCTCAAAGCTCGGCTGAAGAAAGTAATTGGATTTTCATTACCTTGATCATCTTTTTGCAATAGGACAGCGGCTATAGTGTGCTCAGATGCAAAAGAAAAAATGATAAAATCTTTGTCGAATTGTGGACTGGTGAGGACAGGCGTTTGAGTCACGGCAGTTTTGATACTCTCAAAATCCTGCTTGGTTTCAAGAAACCATTTTACCTTGGCATCCTTCTTCAACATGTTGCTCAATAGCCTTATTAGCTCTGCTAGGTTTGGGATAAATCTCCTTAGGAAATTGATCTTTCCAAGGAATGCTTGCAGTTCTTTTATGTTTCTTGGATAGGGGATTTGGAGGATAGCTTGAATTCTTTCAGGATCAATTCTAATCCCATCTTTTGATATGATATGGCCTAGAAGCTTTCCTTCCTCAAGGGCAAATAGGGACTTCTTGGGATTCAAGGAAATGCCATATTTCCTACATGTCATGAAAATTTTCCTTAAGTGCTTAAGGTGTTCTTGGTCAAATTTGGAGAATGGGGTTAGATCATCAAGGTAAACAACAAGGAAATCATGTATCTCCTTGGCAAATGCAATATCCATTGCCCTTTGAAATGTATCACCACCGTTCTTTAGTCCGAAAGGCATTTTATCATACTTAAATGTTCCCCACGGTGTGGTAAAGGCTGTCTCGTCTTGGTCATCTGGGTGAAAAAGTATCTGATTAAATCCTGAAAATCCATCTAGTAAAGAAATTCTAGAGGAACCCACTACTCTTTGTAAGATATGTTCCATTTTGGGCAAAGGGTAGTGGTCTTTTAGAGAGACTTGGTTTAAATTTCTCAAGTCTACACACAGTCTTATCTCTCCTTTTTTTTCCTAGTGGGAACTAAATTAGATGCCCATTCAGAGAATCTGATGGGTGCAATGATACATGCTTCAAACATTCTCTTTACTTCTTTTTCAATAAGGGGAAGAAGCACGGGGTTGATTCTTCTAAGTTTCTATTTGAACGGTTTTTGATTTGGTTTTAAGGGAATGGTATGTTGGATCACTGAGGTGTCATAAGACTTCAAGTCCTCATAACTCCAAGCAAATACATCTTGAAATTCTTTGAACAAATCCACGTATTTCGGTTTTTGATCAGGAGATAGATTTTTGGACAACTTAATCATTCTGGGCTGCTCTTCTGTCCCTATGTTGTGTTCTTCTATAGAAGCATTTAGAGGCTCCATTTTTGGATTTTTGGGCACATCATTTTCATCAAACATGTCTTCTAATGGAGTAAGGCCGGCAGGTAGAAAATTACTCTTTAGATCAATAAACTCATCCTCTGCTTTGGCTGTTTCCTCTAAACTCATTTGTTTCAACTGCTCTATGTTTGCATTCTCAAACACAGTTGGGTTAAGGATTTGCTTAGCTGTTGCAGCTGTTAGAGCCTGCTTATTTTCTTCTGTTAGATGTCGGGAATCGTTCATGGCATCCATGTCAATGTTTGTGTTGGAAAATTCGCCCTCAAGAGTGAGGAAATTGTTAATCTGGGCATCATTTTGAAACACCTGCCAATCCTTAACATTGTTAGGGACCGAAGGTCTGTGTTTTATTTTAGCGGTGAAATGGTGATTTGGTTCAAAGGGAAGATTTCATGTGCTAGCAAAAGTGGCTAGACTGTGAGCATGAATATTATGATCTCTTGAAATTTTGGCAAGCTTGAATTTGTTGAAAGAATTGAGTATTTCGGTGGCAGCAGCCCTGTAAGCTCTCATTCTACTGTCATTAGTAACAAAGTTACCTTTTATTTGTTGTATAATCAAATCAGAGTCACCTAGGATGGACACTTTTGTAGCTCCTAGGACTTTGAGCAGTTTAAGGCCTAAGAGAAGAGCTTCATAGTCTGCCATGTTGTTTGTACATCTGAAATTTAGTCTATAGGCATGGCCTTCTACGCGATTATCCTGTGTATTGTAAATCCATACTCCTGCCCCTGCTCCTAACTTGTTGACAGAACCATCAAAATGTAAATACCATGTGTTTTCTTGCTTGAGGTTTGTATTGAGAGTTTCATTTATTTGAGGATTGGGCAGACTTACAATTTCTGTTTCGGGATGTTCTTCTTGCTGTTTGCTGGTTTCCTTGACTGTTGAGACGATCTCATGAGTATTGTCAACCGATTCATCATTGATGTATGTTTCTTGTTCTAAAGATAAAGGATTATCATCAGTTGGAGGATTGGTGTTATCATTAAATAAAATGAAAGAATCCATATCAGAATGGATTGAGTAAATTGGAAAATTTTGGGGCTTTTCCTCACTGCTTACCACATACTTCATCAAATGTTTCTCTATACAGTCCTCTTGGTTGCCCCAAAGCAGATATAGTGGCATAAGAGAGGTCAAGTTGAAGGGATCCTTGCAGTTTTGCTCCCCACGATCTGGATAGGAGCATGCCATATCTTGTGGGAATGTCAGCAACTACTACATCCATTAGGATTGTCTTGTTGGGGAATTGGACTAGAGACACACAAAGGTCTTTAATCAAGCCTAAAAATTTGACTTGACTTGAGTCAGAGGAATATAGATCTTTGTATGGTCTTGTGACATCAAGGTTCAACCTTTCCATTACAGCTTTGGGCGTAAGGTTATGTGAGGCACCTGAGTCAAACATAGCATTATGCAATATTTGTCATGTATGTGCAGACTGACATAAAAGGGTAGAACATGTCCATTTGTTGATTTTCCGTTAACTTCTGGACCGAATAGCAGCTCAGGGGTATCGTCTAAAACGTTTACATCATCCTTGACCTCTGGTAGTTGAAGTGACCTTTGAATTTGTTGCCTATATACATCATGTTTGGCAAGTTTTGAGAGGGGAATGGATATCTTGAGTTTTCCAATCTCTGCTTCTAAACATAATGGTTTTTCCAATGGGTTCTTGGCACTGATAGAAGCAGATTTCTCTTTTTTCAGGCATATTCTCTATGTTTTCTTTTGGAATGTCAACGTTATGATGAATGACAGTTTGTGGTATTTCTGCTTTCGGGCAATTTTTTAGAGTGTCGTTCAGATTTTCTTTTCAGGAAGAAGGAGGTAGAGGCCGATCAATAGGAGGCTGTGTGTGTTGGGTTGTGTTATATTCTTTCCACATAGTTAACAGGGGGTTTGAGGGGTACCCGTGACCCCACTTTATGGGGTCTGGGGCAGCGCCCCGAAAAATTTTGATTTTGGACCCTATGTTAGGTTGGGCAGACCCACCTATGGTTTTGTGCATGATTTTCGCACATGTTTTTTGGACGCGATGATTTTTGGTCCATGGTATTGGACGTGATGGTTTTTCGGTCCATGGTATTGGATGCTTTGGCATGTATAAATATGTATTGTAACATTGAAAGGAATATA
>APFE031755504.1:54679-124270 GCA_000404065.3 Pinus taeda | reverse complement strand
TGAAGATGCAATACATACCTTTTGTAACAGTTGTACACCATGTAGATCAAAATATTGCTCCATCTGACGTATCCAATTTACCGGATCCTTGCCATCAAACTTCCTCATCTTGCTTTTTCTTGATTTTAGGAGCTCACGCTTGAAATGCCTGTAACTGTGTACTTTTAGATCTTTAAGCTCTGAAACTATGAACTCTAGTAGTCCTCTGTGTCCTCTTTCCAATGCCACCAGTCTGACCCCAATTGGATTCTCCAATGAGGAGTTATGCCAAATCTCCCACGGTGACCTGATTATAGACTAGTTCAGTAGAGCGAACTTGTATGAAGTGCCACGTGTCACTGTTTCAACCTTTGAATCTAAAAAATATATAAATGAAAACTAAAGTCCGTCTTCTTTCTGTACCTTCTTACTAATTTTCAATCCGATGCTCAGAAAGAAAGTTATGACGATTTACCCCAGGTCACCTGTTTTGAGTGTAATTCAGGAGTCTGCAAAAAGGCCAACTTCCTTAGATCATATCTCCGAAAATATCGAGCAAAAATCTCTGAAGTTCGGACCCAAAGTTCAGCGTCAATTTTTATCAAATGGGTTTTTTTTGCGACTTCTGAAACGTCACAGAAAAATAGTTATAGCGAAAATACCACGATGCCCTATTTGGAGCAGCGAAACCCTAGAATCGAAAGCTCTGATACCAAATGTTATGAAACCAGCTCAAGAAAAGATAGAAAAGATAGATCAACGACTTAGAATTCAGCCTCTTCGAGGGGGCAGCCTCCTTTACATTTCATAATGAACATTCTTGGATGATACAATGAAAGACCTTCTTTTCTATATATAGGAGTCTAAGGTTCTAACAAATTAGCGCCGAATAACAATAATAATGTGAAGCCACAATAGTAACTTTAGTGGGCTTATATGGGGTACAATAGTAACAATGTGGGCACTATGTGGGTACATCAATATAATAAGTGGGTTGTACTAATAACAATAAGGGTTACACTAGTAGTATAGGGGCCTAACATCTTCATTGCCCTTTTACCCTGGTTAGAACCATCTCATCCATCAGACCTAAAGATTTGCCTTTTATTTTTCTATCCTACCCTGTAAACAATCCCTTTAATGATCTATTCTAGTAAAGTTATCTTTGACTAACTCCATAGCCCAATGGATTGAATACCTAGCTCTAGCCATCTCTTCCAAGAGTTCCACCACCCAACTTTCAATGAAAACCAAAATCCTCATGAACACTAAGAATTGGCCTAAAATCTAATAGAAACAGGGTGAAATTATAAAAGAGAGCCCTCTCTGAACTTAGGTTGGCTAGAACCTGAGTCTAAAATATTTGGTTTGTGGTTACCTCGGATTATTCCTTCTTTTGGTAACTTCTAGGGAAAACTTCTGAGTGATAATAGGAAGAAAGATAGATAATGCAGCATTTTCAAAATTTTTCTTGTTTTGTATTTTAAGGGTGTTTATCTACTCACTTAGGCTCCCTAAAATATTTTTTTTGAAGGTGTCAAGAGAATTTCTCAATTTCGCCCTATTGACTGTCCCAGCTGTGGATTTTTAATTCTTGATAAGTGAGGGTCTCTAGGACTCCTTCCAACTCATGCTTTACCCCTTGAGATATGTACACATAAATTACAAATATCTACATATGATAGTTGGGAAATATCTCCTTTCCCAGATAGGTTAAGGAGATCAATCCATTCAACTTTAATAGCTATGAGTAAGAATGCTTTTAAGGTTTCTTCATCCAAATTATCCATTTTTTCTCTTTTAACATTATAAACAAACCTTTATACCGAGCCTTCAATATTTCAATCTTTCTTTTGTGTCATTTTGAAGACTTCATCTTCAAGGTTACTAGAAATACAATAGTCTCTATATTTTCCTAAGAAAGCCTCTTTCATTTGTCCCCGTGTTGTTATATAATGCACTCCTAGACTCATGAACCATTTTAATGCTGAGTCTTTTAATGTGGCAGGGAACAATTTTAACTTTTGAGCATCATGCAGATAGTCATACGATCTACATAATACTTCAAATTAGAAGAGAAATGTCTCTGAAGTTAGGAAGAATCAAGGGTGATATTGTTTTCATTGTGATGGTTTTATGTTCATCAAGAATAGGAAATCCAAAAGGATCTTGGTTTCCTCTTCCTCTACCCCCTCCTCTACCTCTAACTCTTCCTCTTCCTCTTCCTCCAATCCTATTTCTTTCGCCATGGACATTGTGTACTTTTCCTTCTCCTTATTTAGCCATGATAGATTCTTCAGAACTAATATGGCATTCTTCTAATCTTTCTAGTTCCTCTATAAATGGTTGCTTAGAATAAGTTTCTGATTCCTCTTCCTCACTAGGAACTTCTAATTTTTCTCCTAAAATTTTCTCACTAGTGCAGGATAAAAATATTCCTCTTGTAGTTGTAGATGTAGGATTTTATTTAATTATAGCTTTAGTAAAATAATTGGGTGAAGTTCTGGATTGTATTTCTGATCTTGATATTTCAAGAAGCCTTTGTCGACCTCTAAAAGGAATTCAGGATTGAGTAGGTGGTGTGGATTCTCGAAGTCTAGGTGAAGTAAGTGGATTTGTTGGAATTAAACTTCTTCCCCTCCCAACAAATCTACCTCTAGTGTCTATATCCCTACACATGTCATGTTTTGATTCTTTTTTTTAACTTCTATTTGTGCTTCCTCCATAACGGCACCAAAATGTTTGTCCGATTTAAGTTCTTTAAATTGTCAATCATAAATTATCAACCAGGGTAGGTAGATTGATGAAGTACAGATGCACAATATGTGCTAGGATTTATTTGATATGTCGTTATGTATTTGTTAGGATATAAACTTAAGATGAATATGGAGGTGGTGTTTTTTAATTATATTAGTGTTGCAATCCTTAAAGTTGTCAGCTAATTTCATAGGAGTTATTCTCTATCTAATTTGTTTTTGGATGATATGAGTGATCCTACATGTATTAGATTGTTTTTGGATTTTTGGTCTTGAATCTTTATGCTACATCTCCTAATTCACTAAGTGCAAAAAGAAATCTATTCTATCAATTGTGAAGAAATATTTTCTCAACTCAATTGTTTAGAAGAAAACTCTCACACTTTTACTTATTCAATTTTCATTCAAACAAGATATTTCAAACAACATCTATACTATGAAGTAAACAAACTTGAACTATGCTAGATAATAAGAAAATGAAGTAACCATGTTGTACTAGGTATAAAGCAATTCAAATAACAAACTAAACTAGGTATGAAGCAGATGAAATTACTTACGCACATAATGATTCATTGGCAAATTCATTATGTTGTATTTCCACACAAAACATTCAAGGAATGAAAATAAATCGAATTGCAATTGGTTAAGACCTATCACTGTTTGTAGGGGCCCTCGATAGATCAGTTAATAATCTCCAATCAATGCAACACATACACACAAAACCAATTTTATTATTGGAAAATGAAATTCACAAATTGTTTCAAAATTACATCATCCGGTGTGCACCAAATCACAGTGCAGCCATAAGTTTTATAACAGGTCTTTGGCATAATGACATGAGTAATTTAAGTGTAATATATTTATCTTAGCTAAACTATATCGGCAAACCTTTGATTTTCTATTCTGAAAGCAAATCGATAAGATTTCAATTGGACTCAGATTCTATTTTCAGTGACAATCTTACAGTTGACTTGGGGTTTCACCATGATCTCCTGTGCTTATCTTAATGAATAGTTTCAAGGGGATAGGAAAGGATCCATGAGGAAACCCTTCTCTATTGATCTTCATACTTCGCTACTAACATGGAGCTTCTGACCTTGAAAACAATGGAGACAACTACAAAAATATGGATTAGTTGTGGAAACAAACCGATTCGGTAGCCAATTGCATTCTTTAACAAAACAATAGGGTATAAAGTCAAACATGAATAATAAGTCATATTATTGCATACCTTCATCAAAAATTGGTGGATATGGCTTTATTTAGGTGGTAAATATATAGGAAAAGAGAGGAATATGAGGAAAAAAGGGATCTCATGGTAAGACAATCTTTAACCTCTATACTTTCTCTAGAAAAATATGTAGGAGTAGAAAATCAATTCAATCTCATATTTTCTTCCATTTAAGGTGGCCACTTTAGACCTAGGCTTTGTCTATCTGGGTTGCCACATTAAACCAAAATACTAGCAAGCAAATCATTGGACATCCCTAATCAATAAGGTCAAGAGAAGGATTAAAATCTAGTGCTACAGGTGATGATCTCTAGATAGCTTAATGAAACTAGTTAAATATGTTCTAGAAAGAATTTTGGTTTATTGGCTCACCCTCTCAAATATTCCCAATCAATCATTAGGGGAATCCATCATAGTATGTTTAAATTCCTTTGGTATGGAAACAAAATCAATGCTAGATTCCATTTGGAAATGTGAGAATTACTATCACAACCAAAGATCTATAGGAGTCAGGGCTATAAAGAGCCTCATTGGTTTAGCCTCATCTATGTTATTAAGATCTTTTGGCAAGTTATCACAGGAACAAATATTTGGTGTTTGACTATAACTGAAAAATTTCTCCATAACATGTCCTTTCCTGAAAGGATGAAGGCCTTCTATTTTTAGCATTGACATTCTCACTCTATTATTTAGAGGAGTCTCAGGGGGGGCTTTCCCTCAATTTATAAATGGCTCGCTCAGAAGATGGGAAATGGACATAAGGTTATCCTGGGGAAGGACAAGTTTATTGGGGGAAATTGTTAGAAAATTATATATTACAAAGAAATGAAACTCATAAAATATTGCATAAATATAAGCACAGAAAACACATAAAACAAGACAGACACAAATATACGCGGTTCAACCAATTTGGGCTACGTCCACAAAGAAACAACTAGTCCTTCCTTTTATATTATTTAGCAAAATGGAGAGATACAACCTATAACAGATCCATTGTAATTCCCTCTTCACTCTCAATCTCATCTCTCTTTCTCACTCAAAATATAGATCTATGAAAACGTAATACAATTCCCTCATATATAGTGAGGGGTTGCCTTCTAGGGTAAAAATCCACAAATTAAACATAAATTCTACCGTCGGATCTTCATCATCCCTTGCGTTGACCCCCCTAGAGGTGCACATTTACGGGTGGGGTTGTTGCCACATTATGAACTGGGGTCCAACTCGATGATACCTCAGAATAAATAAGATAATTAAGCTCCACACCCAACAATATCCCACATTGAGATTGATTATAGCAACTCCATCGCTGCTTCATTTGTTGGACAATGACTCCACATTGGACTTGTCTATTTCCCATATTCATCATCATACTTGAAGACCAATTGAAACTTAGCATAATCTCAATTTCTCTGTCATTACAACTTTTGATAACATATATATAGGATGCTTGCTAGTGTGTATCTTTTCCATCTTTAACTTTCCATCTTCCAACACTAACCATATGAAATGGTACTTGAGCTGTATATGTTTAGTCTTGGAATGAAATGCAGAGTTCGTTGCAAGATGTGTGGCACTCTAGTTGGCACTGTATAACCTACCCAACTCCTGCTTCTTACCCAATTCATCCAAAAACCTTTGTAACCAAATAATTTCTTTACTATTCTTTGTAGCACCAACATACTCTGCTTCTGTCGTTGAGAGTGCAACAATGCTTTGTAATTTTGAAACCCAACTGATAGCTATTCCACCTACATTAAACACATATCCTCTTGTGCTCCTCCTATTATCTCTATCACTTGCCATATTTACATCAACATATCCCTGTAGAGAAATGTTTGAACCACCAAAGAATAATTTTTGACTTGTGGTACCTCTCAAATACCTCACAATCCACTTCACCACCTTCCAATGTTCTTTTCCTTGATTGTTCGTGTACTTGCTTACAACTCCCAGTCCATGTGAAATATCAGGCCTTGTGTAGACCATTGCATACATTAAACTTCCAACTAATGATGCATATGGAAATTTAAGCATATAAGACATTTCTTCCTGAGTCTTGGGACACAGCTCGTTACATAGCTTGAAATGGATAGCCAAAGATATACTAATTGGTTTTGCATTCTACGTATTAAATCTTTTCAACACATGTTTTTATGTACTCACCCTGAGACAATGTTATTTTTTTTTTTTCCAAAGAAAAAAGCAGTAACTTTTTATTAAAAAATAATGAAAAGTTACATAAGAAGATGTACTGAAACATGCCGTAAGCTACCGCAAGGGCTCAAGTGCTTTCGCACCCCATGCACCATTAGCGAACTAACGTGCACAAAGAATAAGAGAAAGAGAAAAGAAGAAGAGGACGGAGGAGAAAAACTGAAATCCAGCAATGAGCATAGCTCACGCTTCAAGTTTTCCTCCCCTTTTTCTTTTTGACCTTACGCCACTCTCCTTGAGAGGGCTCGATCGATGCAATGACTATCTCCGTTTCTGTATTCTGAGGGCCAGTTTCTTTGTCTGAATCTGAAGTGTCTGAGTGATGGAGCCGTTTGTTGCCTCTCGTGCTAGGAGCCATACTGGACTTTTCTGCCTTGTTGTCTGATGGGGTTTCCTTCTGATTCTGCATTTCTTGAGATACCTCGGTTTTCTCTGCTGGGTTATCTTCCTCTTCGGCTTCTGATTCTTCGTCCTCTGTATCTGGGGGTGAGAAATGCCATCCTTTTTTCTGCTTCCCTTTCTACTTTCTTTTATTCTTGGCTTCTGGACATGTACTTTGTAAGTGTCCTGTCTGCCTACAGAGCCTGCATCTGAAGGCGGTGTTTTCATAATCTAGTACCTGTAGCCAGTTCTGTTGTTTGTAGACCAACCTGATGTTGTCCGGCATCCCTTTACTTAGATCTACTTCCACACAGATCCGTGCAAAAGTGTAGATCCTTTCATCGATTCTTTCCAGATCTGTTTTGACATATTTCCCTATGTTGTTCCCTATACCTTCCAGCACTCGTTCATGCCAAAAGTGCAGTGGAAGATTGTATAGTCTAACCCAAACTGGCATTTTTGTTACAGTCATTTTATTTGGATCAAAATCTGGGAACCATGGGGTCACAAACAGCCCCAATGTTCCCCAAAACCATGGCCCTGAACTTATGACTGTATCTCTGACTTCCTTGGATGTAAATTTTACTATGAAGAACCCTTTTGAACACAGGTGGATATCACATTCCATGGTCCATCTGGTGAAGATCCAATGGAATAGATCCAAGGGTTTTGGCAAGTAACTATTGAAACGGCAGATTAGAGCTTGTGTTTCATAGTCATTGACGACATCATCGATCCCTGTTGAATCTAAGTTTAGAGCTGGGGTTTCTTTTGATTGATCAACTATATATGGCCCAGGCAAAGAGCCGCTGAGGCCTGGAGAGGCCCCTGAATTCCTGCTGCCCGGAGCGGACCCTGAATTCTTGTTGCCCTGTAATATGTTTTTATAGGATCCCTTTGGTTGTTGTTGGGCTGCAGCTTTATTCCCTTTGTCTCCCCCTGAGGTGCTTGTCTGTCCATGATGCAGAGCCCCCCCTCTTAATCTGAGATTTAATGTAATGATGGATCCTAGCCCAATCTCGTAGCTCTCCAATGATTTACCGTCCTGAAGGGACCGCCTTCCACTCACCAGATGTTGGGCCTGAACTGGGAATCCCATTTCTGCCCTTATTTGTTGTTTCAGATGCATGGAAGTGTCTCCTAACTGAACCCAAAATAAACGAGTTTTCCCCTGAGGGGGATTAATCAGAATCTGAAAACAAAATTTTTTTACCTGCTCTGGCTGATAGCGTAGTTTTCGATCTGGCTCCGTTTTGGATCGATTTCCTTTTTGGATTGCTAGATCCGCATAAGCTCTGCCTGATCTAGGGATGATGACTTCGATCTGCCTCCAGGGATCAGGCTGTAATCCTAGATCTGGCCGCCTATTTCTCAGTTTTGGGCACAAAACGGGAAGATCCGTCCTAGATCTGCAGTGGTTTGACCATGCAGGAGACAGATCTGCGGCATAAGAACCCCCGTCTTTACATGCAGAGTTCGTGAGAGTAGGGGTAATGTTGGCGTGAGCGATAACGCCAAAACCTACCGAAATCCCACCTCCGAGGGGGCTTCTGAACCCAATAGCTATTTTTAAATACAGATCTCTGTTCTCAAGCCTTTTGATGGGCTTCGCCTCCAGATCCGCCATTGACATATTCGACCCAACACACAGGTAATAACATGGGTGAGGGCAATCATCGATGCCAGGAAGTTTTGGTGTTTTCCATGCGTATGGCCGAGAAGCCAAACCCGTGTCGGTAAATCGAATAGCGGCTGAGCACACCAGTACCGTGCACCTGTGGCTGGACCATCGGAGTGCAAAGGTTGCGGGCAACCCTGCAACGCCTCCGTAAAAGACCTCACTATCTGTGGTTCCATAACCAGAGCGGGGGAAAGCTAGAGCGCTGGCCATCTCTAGACTTCCTGTCAAGTGGAGAACTATCTTATCACTCAACATGTAAATTAGCTTACTTCGACAATGTTAATTTTTTATTCTTCATGTCTCTAGTTATTCTCATACCAACGGTTTGTTTTGGGGCACCCAAATCCTTCATTGCAAACGAGTTTACCAATTTTCTTTTGAGCACATTTATTTTCTACATGTTAGAACCTACAACAAGCATGTCATCTACATACAATAACAATATAATATAGTTGTCATCAATTTTCCTTTTGAGCTAAACACAATGATCAAAGTGACATCTAGTATAACCTTGTTCAGACACAAACCTATCAAATTTTAGATACCACTACCTTGGAGCCTGTTTTAAGCCATAGAAGATCTTCTTCAACTTGCACACTAGTTTCTCCTTCCCTTTTACCTCATATCCTTGTGGCTACTGCATATATATCTCTTCCTCCAAATCCCCATTGAGAAAGGTTGTATTTACATGTAACTGCTCAAGATGCAAATCTTCAATGGCTACTAGACTTAAAATAGTTTTGATTGAAGTCATTTTAATAACATGAGAAAATATCTCATCAAAGTCTATACCCTTTTTCTATGCAAACCCCTTCACCACAAGTCTAGATTTATACCTTTTTCTACCTCCATCTTCTTCCTTCAACCTGTAAACCCATTTATTTCACAATCCTGGTCTACTTGTAGGAAACCTGACTAAGTCCCAAGTCTATTTATGTGCTAAGAATTCCATCTCTTCTTTCATAGATTTCTCCCACTTGTTCTTGGCTTCTACCTGCACTACTTCTTCATAACATTCTGGTTCACCAGAATCAGTCAACAATACATAATATAATGAAGGATAGTATCGTTCAGGGGGTCTACTTATCCTAGTAGTTCTTATAACACCAATTCCAAGTGTTTGAGGTGTTTGTTGCTATTGGGGTTGTTGTATTTGTTGTGGCTATTGGTCATTATGATTTTGAGGCACCTTCACTTTTTTTGTGATCTCATCAAGAACTGTGTATTCTCTATTTTATTTTTCCCATTTCTTTTCCTGCATCTCATCCTTATATAAAAACATTTCATTGAATATGACATCTCTTCTCATAATGATTTTGTGTTTTTCATAATCATAAAATTGATAACCAGAATCATTAACACCATATCCAATAAAGGTACATTTCGTTGATTTTTTCTCAAGCTTTGTTCTATTTTCTTTATTAATGTGGATAAAGGCTTCACAACCAAAATTCTTTAAAAATCACTAGTTTACCTTTTTACCTGTCCATGCCTCCTCTGAAATACCACCATCCAATGAACTCGAAGGCCTTCTATTTATTAGATAAACAACAATATCTACAACATCTGCCCAAAATTGAAAAGGAAATCCTGTGTGCAATCTCATTTACCTTACACATTCAATGATTGTCTTGTTCATCCATTCTGACACACCATTTTCTTGTGGTGTTCTTGGAACTGTCTTCTCTTTGCAAATTCCATTCTCTACATAGTACCTATCAAAATCTTTGCTACAGTATTCACCTCTAGTGTTTGATCTGAGACACTTCAACCTTTCTCCTGTCTCATTTTCAACCACAAGTTTCCATTTCTTGAAAGTATCAACTACATTAGATTTATTTTGAATATGATAAATCTAGGTTTTTCTGGTTGCATCATCAATAAAAGTAACATAATAACCTGAGTCGGTCCCCATACATCTGTATGCACAAGCTCTAATGTTTCGCTCTTCTTTTCTTCCCCAACTCTGAGGAATATGACTCTCTTATGTTTTCCATAAACATAATTCTCACAGAATTTTAAATCAACATGTTTCAAACCTCACAAAAAATATGTTGAGCGAAGAATATGCATCCACTTCTCACTCATGTGTCTGAACCTATGATGCCATAATGTCGTATCTTCTCCTGTAGAGGTTAAAGAATTAACAAAATTAGAAATACCATTGCATAAATACAATTTACCAACCTTTTATCCTTTTACTATTACTAGGGCTCCTTAGTGACCTTCCAGGTTTTATCTATAAATGTAGTTACACAACCTTCACCTCCCAGCTTCCCTGTTGAAATAAGATTTTTATTCAAATATGGAACATGCCTTACATCCTTCAACAACCATTTATTTCCATTATGCTGTTTTATGAAAATTGTACCCATTCCAATGATTTTACAGGGTTTATCATCACCCAATCGATCCTGTCCAAAATCTTTTTGAACATAAACATGAAAATGTTTTTTGTCATGTGTGGCATGGAATGAGGCCCCTGAATCTACCACCTAGGAATCAATAGTATTTTCTAATGAAGGAATCAAAGCATATTGCAACACATCACCTCTCACATTCACTTGATGATGGTTTTCTTGTTGCATGTCTCCTTCTTTTCCCTTCCAAGGCTTGTAGTCTTTCTTCCTGTGTCCTTTCTTCTTGCATTTCTAGCACACTATCGTCGATCCAGACTTGTATCTTTGATTCCTTGACTTACTGCGATATCTTGGGCCATTTCCTCTTTCCATTTTTCTTCCCCTAGTCTTTGCATTCAAAGAATTACCTAATGTCTCACTAGAGCTTTTCCTTTGCATTCCCTCACTAAGGATTGCACTAACAACATCATCAAACTTTAAAGTACTAGATCTAGAGATAGAGTTACTAATGGCCATAACTAAACCATTATAACTTACCGGCAATGAGCATAGAAATAATAGAGCCCTAAATTCATCATCAAAAGTTACCTGTACAAAACTTAGCTAACTGGTAACTGTATTAAATTCATTTAAATAATCAACAAAAGATCCACCTTCCGAAATTTTCATATTAAATAAATGCTTCCTAAGAAATATCTTAATTGAGGCCAAGGGTTTTTCATATAGCTTTTCCAATATCGACATTAAACCCTCTATTGTTGCTTCCTTTGAAATATTAAAGGCTGCTGACACAGTCAGGCAAAACTGTATTGTTACAAGTGCCTTTCTATCGAGAATATCCCATTATGTGTATGTCATACCTATCGACTTCTTTGTCTTTCCGTTCAATGGTAGGTATAGATATTTTTGGTAAAAATAATCATCCATTTGCATCTTCTAGAACTGGTAGTTTTGGGCGTTAAATTTTTTGACCCTAAACTGAACACCTTCCGCCATTGCTCCCACTCGAACTAGGAACCCTTCTCTCCTATGAGTTTATCAGCCAAATAGACCTTCGGCTCTGATATTAGTTGTTAGAAAATTATATATTATAGAGCAATGGAACACATAAAATATTTCATAAATATAAACACACAAAACACATAAAACAAGTGATCCACATATATACGTGGTTCACCCAATTTGGGTTATGTACATAGAGAAACATCAAGTCCTTCCTTTTATATTATCTATAAAAATGAAGAGATACAACCTAAAAGATATCCGTTGTAATTCCATATTTCCTCTCAATCTCTCCTCTCCTTCTCTCTTAGAATACATATCTACATAGACACAATACAATTTCCTCATATATAGTGAGGGGTTGCCTTATAGGGAAAAAAGTCCCTAAATTAAACATAACTTCTACCATTAGATATCTGCTTAATGAATGACCCAAATTGACTATGAAATTACAACATTTTACAAGGCAATTTTACATCTATTTTTAGCTTTAGGGGCAGTGCCCCCAGTCCCCCACCAGGGGGGGCTCTGAATAATCATCCTCACCCCCCTGGACTGCCCTGATAGCATTACTGCCACATTACGAATTGGGGTCCAATGCGGTGACACCTCTTAATAAAGAAGATAATCAGGCTCCACACCCAACAAAAATGCATTCTATAATCTCTTGCTGGAGCTTATATCCATCCCAAATGATTTTGGAATTTCTAGGGTTAGCCATGTCTCATAGCCAAGTTCCTTGCCTATTTCTCCTTGCTGTTGGAAATTTCTCATGTTTTGGGTCTTTAGGGTCCTCTACCTGTCAAATGTGATACTTTTGTCTCTAAGCTTTTGTTTAGTGAAATTTTTCTCAAATTTGAAGAAGAATCAATTATATGGAGTTGAAACACCATGTCGAGACAAGTTACAGCTAGAAAAGCCTATGACTCCATTTATTCCTTCTATATGGACAAGGAGTGTTGGTGGCATAGAAAGATATGGTCATGGGCCCTTCTACCAAAACTACAATGTTTTCCATGGCTTTCCTTGGAGGATTGTATCCTTAGATGTGATAGCTTGAAGTAGAGGGT
This sequence comes from Pinus taeda, assembly GCA_000404065.3. Lineage (NCBI taxonomy): Eukaryota > Viridiplantae > Streptophyta > Pinopsida > Pinales > Pinaceae > Pinus > Pinus taeda. The sequence goes on along the minus strand of APFE031755504.1, from coordinate 111,593 downwards.
CCACAGGCCCTAATTTTTGTAGCTTTGCCTATGATAGACAAAAATGGTTGACCACCTATCCTTTGAATGTTACTTCTATTTGGTGCTATGGAATGATATTTTATTGTACCTCAATATATAGGGTGAAAGTCCATATTATTCTTTTGAGAGGTGTCTTCACTAAAAGGATTCTAGGGTGGGCATCTTCAAATATCTCCATGTTTTCATTGCCTTGGAGAATATGGAAGGTGTACAACAAGATTCTATTTGAAAATATTTTATTCATCAGCTTATCATCACAACATAGATACTAGTTTTTTTTTCTATTTCTTGAAACCACATAAGTTAAAACCATGATGGTATTTTTGTTTCCCTAAGACTAGCTCTTATATACAATATACAATCCCCAAAAGAGTTCAGCTCTTATATGCTTAATAGAGACACTTGGGCCAACGAAGGTGTGAGGGAGACAATTAGTGCATTTTTCATTTTCTGGAAAATTTATGATGACAATGAAGAAGGGAAAAGGGTGTCCACATACTATCATTTGAATGAGATTCCATCAACACTTGTCATTGAATCTATTACTGGACAAAAAATGAAAGCTTAGATAGGCACCATCGATCCATAGGAATTGTTACAGGATTTGATACCTTATATGGATAAGGGCCCCAAAGAATTCAGCCATCGAAGTAGGAGGAGAGTGACATAAAATGTTAATAATAATATTGCACATGAACAAACAGTGACATCGAATGTTAACAATAATAGTGCACATGAAAAACTAATACAATGAGGGAAAGATGTTTTAGCTAACTTTGCTTCTATGGAAATCAATGAAGATAAATAAAAAACAAGTAAAGGAAATCAATGAAGATAATCATAAAAGATTTGCAGTGAAATGAGAGTACCCAACTCTCCCAGAGGAGCCACAAGGTGATAAAGGAGTGAACATATGTTGGCTGGTTGGGACCTAACCTAGGTTCATAAGTGGTTTTAGCTGAACAAATCTGAAAACTATTGGCCCTTTCGACAACATTCCACGGAGCGTGGATTGAGATCTCACCCGAGGTAATATGGGAGGGTTCTGGAACTAGGTTTCCACACCCTAGGGATGTTTTGATGAAGTCTCAGAAGTTTACAAACTAATCATGCACGCTCGCATTGCTCCGCGCAGCTATCTGACCTTCACATAGCCCAAATCCTCTAACCTTACTGTGTTATTATTATATATCTGACTGAATTTTGTGGGTCTAGTATTCTTATTTACTCATTTAACATTTATAAAAAATGTGCACAATCATAAACTGTAAAGCAATGCAAGGATATAACCAAAACATAAACACATAGATCAAATGCACAATATTCCAAACTCAACTTCTCTTTTATTAACCTTCTGTTCCAATACAATCCAATTCTACCTTGCGCACTCAGATGCAGGGGTCGGTGCACAGAGCTGTGGACTCTACCAGGCCTCTGCGCACATAGCTACAAAGCCTTTTCCTACTCCTACAACCTAAGACTCAGACTTACAGACTCAGAGTGAATATCGCATTCAAAAACCATAACATTTGAACTCAAGGCTAAAAACTGACTTTATACTTAAAGCCTTAGTCTATTTATACATTCCCATGGTCTGCAAACCATGGTTAGGCTGACTCATTTTATATTACCTTACATTATTTGAATATGGACAACCCTTTGACTTGACTTATTACAATTCACACTTTGTGCACTTAGCGAAGCCTTTACAATACCATTACCCAAAATTGTGGGCTTTAAGCCCCAAAATCGTTACATGGGGGATCTGTTACCCAACATGCCCCCAACATAAACATCGTGACTTGCCCTCGAGTCACCCCATCAGTGTGGAGAGTCACGCTGCTAAGGCTTCATGATTTTCCATCCATGTAAGTGACGCACTACAATCTGTTGCTTCGGCATTGCCTCTTGCAATGCTTCTTCAAGCTCCTCCTCCATTGCCCCTACTAATTCACTTAACATATGATGCTCATTCTACTCTGCTAGGTTAACGGAAAGCAATCCCTCATAGGATTTTCGCTCTAGCTGAGATGTCAAATACATGAACTTTTTATGCAAGAGCAACAAACTTGAGATCTCTGGTTCGGTATACTCAATGTCTGCGGAAGCTTGTGTTCCATTTTTGCAGGAGAGTTGTTGCTATCTGTGAGGTCCCAATCTTCAAGTTTCATCATGGGAACACAGCCTAGAGACGAATGTTTAAATAGAATTCCATATTTTGTCTCAAGATTCACCATCTTGCCCTTATCTTTCATAGATTGCTTACCAGACCGTGGGTTTGTGGTGACATACGTACCAGTTCTTCTACCTCTCTAGGAATTTTTGGTACATCTCCCACCATTGGCATTAGGCTCGGCACAGCGCCCCTGGCTGTTGACATTACACTATCCAAAAGGTCTTGCATCTCTTTTGGAAATGTTGTAAACACTACGCTTACTCTCAAAGCGTAAAAGTTCGAAGGGTCCATATCTATTAAATAGTGCAATAACTTAATTTGAAAAATGCCAAGGGTTGTTTGGTGTAGGGCTACCTATGCTTTATAGGCCCTTTGGAATTCAAATTTGATTGTTCCCCCTAGATTCAGCTCATTAATGCGAGACTAGCGCCAGATAATCCCAAATCTAGTTCTGAATTTTTGTCTTAATTTCCCACCATCCACTCCTCATTGTCTCAAATTGGCCATCTTGTCATGAACAGTGACACCAATGGTCACTTTCCATCTTGTTTGCATGGCAGTGTAGTTCTTTATGTGTGAACATGACCTGTGCATCATACTGAGCCTACATAGAACTTCCGTGTTGCATAGCTCCCATACACACTTGTTTATAGTCCTGCACTCTCTTTCAACTGCTTGGAGTGCTAAGACTGTACTTCCTATGCATAGTCAGGTGGTCGCACCCCCAGTGTAATTTTCTTGATAGCCAGGGCCCCGAGCACCCTTCAAATACCCTTGCATCCATTAGTGCATCGCGTTCTTCTTCATATGGTATGCTCCCCTATTTAGTAGGGTGTGGTCATGGCCATGTTAACAGGATTGCAACTCCTTCTAATGCAGTAGTAGGGTTGGCTAGACTGGGCCCTATAATGCTTAGTTTCTTGTTGCCTGCTTTCGTGACTTTGATGTCCAATTCTCTAATTTCTTTGTCCAATGTCATGCTTTTCTTCCTCAGCCATTCCTAATCTTCATCGAGTTCGTGAATTTTCAATCTCCCTTGCTGAATGCCTTCTTGTAACTGCCTAATTCTTTTACCCAAGTCCTTGTGTTCTGCCCCTACTGTGGGAGCTATGGTCTAGGGATTCCTTTTTGCTGTCCTGGTTTCTTCGCTTCTTGGTAGAGTTGGGGTCCTTTCTCTGCTCTGGTTTTTGCTTATGCTCCTGTAGGCCCATCAAACCACTGGTACACACACGTCCCAGTTAGTTTATCTTGCCTAGCGAACTCTGTTGATGACTCCACATAGCTTTGTGAAGGCTCTAAGGTGGAATGTTTATCGCTTTTCCAGCTACCACATCAAGTTCTAATTTTTGATCTTTAGTTTCGGTTGTGCTTGCAAATCACACAACTGCACTCGTCAACACAGGTGGGCGCGAAGACTGCTTCGTCCTAGCTTCCTAGCTTGCATTTGTCACTAGGGACTTCCAAATCATAACTGCATCTATTTTCTACATTCGTTCTAGTTGCCAATATTCTTCTGGTGTGCCTTCCACCATCATGCAAGTGTAGCACACAACATTCATTCCATCGCACCGTACTAATACTATTCAGGTACTGCACTTTCAAATTTATCAAAGAATTCATCCACTCCTCTTACTCCATCATAGGTTGGCAATTCTCTTGTTTCAGTCATCACACATCGTAGCTATCTAATCATCATGTTGCAATTTAGCATTATAACTTCGTGCAAATGATTCTGCCAGCGTTCTATATCTTCATCTGAATCTGAAGTATAGAAATTGTCATGCTCCCATGAGATTCTCCCATCATCAGTCGGGTTCACCCTATCTTGGTCTTGCCACATTATCTAGTAAATGCAATCTAGCTCATTGCCATTGTCATTGTTGCACATAGGCTCAGTGTAGTGGGCTTCCTTAGCTGGATCTAGTGGAACTATTAGATGAAGGGACTTCTTCTCAAATATCATCCTTCGCTTCTTCAGGTTGATGACTCCATTCATATCAGTGGCCCAGTCTATTCCTAGTAATGCAGGGTAACGGTTGTTGTCATCAACAATCTCTATTACCTGAAAGTCCATAAATGTGCTCGCGCCTTCGATGTCCACTATTACCCCTTTCAACCTTCCCATGAGCAAGATCTTTTGTTGGTTCACCATCCGTAATTGAATAGGGGACCACTGTAATGCGAGCCTACCCATGCATTCCCATGCCTGCTTTGGTAACATGTTCATGTCAGACCCTAGGTCTAGGATTACGTGGTCTATTTCATATTCGTAATCTATGTTGTCAATCTCATTTCCCTCCCGGTGCATAATGTATGCTTTCCATCAGACTACGAGTGGTTCCCCTGATCCCCTGCAGCTGGTGATCAACTCTTGTAGTCCCTTATCTGCCTTATTATCACGCAGCAGTTTCATGCATGTCTCTAGAAAGGTAGTTAACATAGAAGGATCCATCCCTATCTCTAGTTGGTCCTTAATAACTGAAGTAGAAGCCTCCATGAAGCTCTTCTTAGCTTCCATAAATGTTTCCTTTGTGCATTACAAGTCAAACTCAAGTTGCTTTGTAGGAGCCTTGTGAACCCGTGTATCTTCCTTGGGCTACTTCTCCTTATCTTCCCTAGTGGTTCCACTACTTTTGAGAATTATGTTTACATTGGGGTCTTCTTCACATGGTTTGGACCTCATCATTTGAATATTTTGTGTTGGAGTAGGTTGAATTACCCTTTTCTCGTGCATCTGCGCAATCAACGTAGGACAATATACTATTTTGTGATCAAACTAAGAACAATACGAATAGGATAGTTTCTTTGGGTCGGTAATCATGAGCATAATGCCCTGGTCCTCCACAATTGTAATAGATTAATTGTCCTTGGCTCCTTCCTAGCCCCATTTGTCCTCTTCCTCGACCACGGCCTTGAAATCTAGTGCACACCATCCTTGCGGCTAGATCGAGGCCTCACATTTCCATCTGCATTCTATATGTTGGGGTTCATGCCATCAATAATTCGTAGCTTGGAAAAGTGTCTTCATCGGGGCCCATCGATCTAAAAATGTTACAAAACAACTGTTGTGGAGTCTAGGTATACTTTTGCAACAGATGAGGGTTTCCCATCATGTGCTTTCCTCCCACCAGACAGATCATGAACAAGAGTGCAAGCGCGACACTTGGCCTTGTTTGTGCCTCTGGTCTCAATGGCATTGCCCCCCCTCCTGCCAAGTAGTTCATGAATATCATATAGTGATCCTTATCATGGCCCTGACCTTTGCATTTTATACACCATAGTTCCTCATGTGCCTCCAACCGCGTTACCCTATCCTCCTTCAAGCTCTGCATTTCCAAGCATAGGTTCTACAGTTGTGCATGGATTTGTTGGACCCCCGAACCCAGATCGTATGTCTGTGTTTCATGCGACCTCATCACCATTTACAATGATTCTGCCTAGGTCGAAAGCCTCTACTGTGATAGTGTCATCCTCAGGTGTGGTGTCAAAGATGCCATAAACCACACACGGTGTTGAGCATCCATTAGCATCATATTAGCCTCGCGGATCGTACTCCTCGGTATCTCATCCAGATCCCAGGGGGGTCTCACTTGGAAGCATCGCAATCTCCCTAAATCCGATGATTGATTACGTCTCTGACTTTGGCTGGCTAAATTCTCTGTTTAGCACATTTTGGATCTCCGCTATTCCTGCATTTGGGTGTTCATTTGAGTGTTTGATATACCACGTCAATGTGCAATCCTACAGTGCACTCACCAATATAGCCTTCTTAATGTTATCGTCTGTAACCCCTTGTGCTTCCCACACTTCTCTTACCACGAACTAGAACTGATCCGGGTCTTCATTTCCTACTCCTCTAAATACAGGTAGCTTAATTGTGCTTGCCATACTGAACTATTGGTTTAGCAGAGGTAGTGTGGGTGAAGATGGAGGTAAGGAGGCGATACTATTGGTGGTGTAAGTGGAGATGGTAATTGTGGAATGTGTTGTCTTATTAAACTGACCGCACTCCTCAAAGAAACCCAAGTGCACTCCTCCTCGCTCAGTCGCGGAGGTGAAATTAAAGGATTGTTTCCTAACCCTTTGATACCTTTGTAGACCTTTCGACTTCACGTTGTTCCAATCATTAATGTATTTTCATCACTCATTTTTCACATAACAACATCTTAATCTAGGTATTCAAAGATTTGATGTACTTACCTTGTGATCCCTTGAGAAAATGTCTTTTTTCTTCGTTGTAGCTTATAGTCGTGTCTATCACAAATTTAGTGATAAACCCCCTATTATCCAGTCAGCCAATGGTCTACGGCCCACAGGATCTTATCTTCTGATGCCTCTAGCTTGCATACTAACTCCAGAATCCACACTATCAGTTGATCGAGCTTATACCTTCCCTCACTGTCGGCTAGCCTTGCGATCCAATCATACATCTCTGAAGAGAAGGACACAAAGAAGATCTCATGGATTTCTGTATATACGTAGTGATCTAGCCACCTCTTCAATTTCCTTCATCATAGCATTTTAGTGTTCTAACATCAGACATCCCTTAGGAAGATATTGGTCCCGGCAATGGAACCATTCGTTGGCTGGTTGGGGCCTAACCCAGGTTCAGAAGTGGTTTTAGCCGAACAAATCCGGAAACTACTAGCCCTTTCGGCAATAGTCCGTGAAACATGGACTGAGATCTCACCGGAGGTAGTATGGGTGGGAGCTAGAACAAGGATTTCACACACTAGGGATGTCTTGATGAAGTTTGGGAAGTTCACAAACCGATCCTGCACACCCTCACTGCTCCGCGCAGCTATCTAACCTTCACATAGCCCAAATCCTCTAACCTTATGGTGTTATTATTATAGATCTAACTAAATTTTGTGGTCCCAATATTCTTATTTACTCATTTAACATTTATAACCAGTGCACACAATCATAAACTATAAAGAGATGCGAGGATATAACTGAAACATAAACACACGGATGAGATGCATAATATTCCAAAATCAACTTATCTTTTATTAACCTTTTATTCCAATACAATCTAATTCTACCCTACACAGTCAGCTGTAGTGGTCCACGCACATAGCTCTGAACTCTGCCAGGCCTCTGCACACACAGCTGCAAAACCTCTTCCTACTCCTACAACCCAAGACTCGAAGTTACAGACTCAGAGAGAATATCGCATTCAAAATCCCATAACACTTGAACTCAAGGCTAGAAACTGACTTCTACACTTAGAGTCTCGCTCTATTTATACATTCCCATGGTCCCCAGACCATGGTTAGGCTGACTCACTTTACACTACCTTACATTATTTCAGGGCGGACAACCCTTTGACTTGACTTATTACAATTCATGCTCCAAACATTTCGTGGAGCCTTTACAATACCATTACCCAAAATTTTGGTATTTAAGCCCCAAAACCATTACACATGGGATCCACTGCCCAGCAACATCTATACATTAGGTGTCTGTTTCCATGATGGCAAGAGGGTACAGAGTAGGTTTCTGCAAAGTGATCCCATACAATTACTTTGATCCTTCTTTTCTTCTCAATTTAAAGAAGTGATTGATGGGTGGCAATTTAGACTAGCACATGTAGTTCCTTGTGCATCATTTAAAACATTAGATTACGATAGCAACCTCAACTTCGAAGACTCTAGACTTTCTAATATGATCATTTCCATCTCGTGGGAATCATAAATGGAAACCTTCAACATCAATGCTATAGTAGAAATTAACACCCTATAAAACTTCGGCCCTCACGCATTTTTTTCACTCTACTAATTTCTTGGCACATCATATTAGAGATACTATGCTTGAATGTGAATGCTATAAACATGACCACTCGTTAAAAACTACAAAACTTACGGTCCTTGAGCATTTTGTCATCTTATTTTCTTATGCATCATATTCTAAATGGTCACATGGCACATTTCAATGTATATCTTGTATACTTTAACATAAATATTTCAAACAAAGTAATTTAATTATAAAGTAGAATTTTAAACTTTTCAAAATTTCATTGTCAACCATGTAAACTTAAATGTGTTTCAAACTATCTAAGTTAAAGTTTATATGTAAATGTATTAATATAATAATATAGTTATTTATTTGCTCACAAAATCATGTAAATATTTCAATGTTATTATACATAGGAATAATTAGATCTATTATTTCCATGGAATCAAATGGCTATGAACCAAATGTATGTGATCATTTGTTGACAGTTAAACAAACAAGACTGAATCAGAGACACAATCTCCATGGTTAAGGGTCTTGTTCCATATTTTTTAAAATGTATAGATTTTTACTTACATATTAACTCCTTTTTTATAACAATAACAACAACAATTATTATTATTATTATTATTTAAATTAAAATTTTATTTAAGTTTATTTTTATGATTTATTTAATCTTGCATTGTGATTTTTTAAAACATTTTTATTTCTATCCAGACATTTAATTTATATGGTTGTACTAATTTAAGATAATTACAAACCTTATTTGTTAATGATGAAAAATCAAAATAGGAAACTTAAATGAAAATTTCAAATACAAGATTAAATTTGCAAGTTATTTCTTGACTTAACTTAAATGTTCCTAATATCTAAAGCATAATAGAAATACTACAAGAATCACTAATAGAAAATGTAAACGCACCTCAAAAGGCTTCACAAAATGATTTTTTCCTTGAAATACGATAATACAATTTCAAGTGATTTGTTTAAAATACACACTGAAAAACTCCCTAGCCACTTAATCTTTGCAAGTTAAGCAACTAAAACCTATGCTTTTTGAAAAATTGTACACATTTTGATCAAAACTAACTAGAAAAATGAAACTTTCAAGATATATAAATGTCATTATCTTAACTACCATTATCCTACCATAATCTATTTTAACAAGTAAGAAGTTAAAAATTAGTTGTGTAGAGATTCAGTCATTTTCTTAGATATTTAAGAGGTTATTATCATTCATTTCTTTTTTATAAATAAAAAATATTAGGAGGGACCAATAACGTTGAAGATAACTCATTTCATTATAGTTGGAAATATTTCAATTGTACTTAAATCAACAAAGTTTTATCTTAAAGTTACAAGTGTTTTCACTTCATATGAAGAGTAAACATGAATCCAATAATATATGTGATAGTGTTTTAGGTCACAACTCCCTTACTTTGGATATTGTATTGGTGTATAGAATCACATTTCTATAATAAATCTCATTATATAGTTAGTTAATAGTCACCCATTCTAAAGGATCCACATTAATTAATAAGGCCTAAATTAATAATAATCACTCACTATAAGGGGCCTCACAATTATTTTATATTCTTTACTCATAGTTATTAATTCCATGGAAGTTAAACGTAATACTTTGTTAGAAATTATTATTTTATTTGTAAATTTTCTTTAAGTGGCTTCCCCCTTGAAGAAGTAAGTGAACATAGCTCTCTATTACTTATGGGAGGTTTCCTTGGTTGAGTTAGGTCATTACAAATGCTATAAATATGGGTTTCTTTTGCTTTAAGTGAGTTGTTTCTTATTAGTCCTTTACACTAGTACAAAATAGCTAAATAGTTACTAAAAAATGACTAAAATTTGCATATAAATAATTATTTTTCAATCGGTAACCAATAGAAGCTAATTTACAGTATCTTATAATGTGACCAACTTTTAGTCGTTTTTAGCTTAGTCATTAATTGGTTTTCTCAATCAAGTTGTCTAGTAGTATATTTGGTTGTTAATTTAGTCATTGATTTGATCATTAATGTAGTCATTGATTTAGTCATTAATGTAGTCATTCATTTGGTCATTGATTTTCATAATTATTGACCAAATATACAACAAAATATATTACTAAATAATCACCCAAGAAAACCAATTAATGACCAAAGAAATATGATCAAATGTTTGTCGTGTTATAAGATACTGTAAATTAACTACTAATATTCATATATGTGCAAATTCTAGTCATCGTTTGAAACCACTTAATGACCAAAGAAATATGACTAAATTTCGGTCATGTTATAATATATTTTAAATTACCTACTAATAGTCATATATATGCAAAAACTACTCGTCTTTTGTAATCACAAATTTACAGTTTGTAGTAGTCATTTATCTTTTTTTGGTAGTTTCATATTCGTTATATAAATGACTAATTTAGTACTTTATATTCATTTCATTTACTTTCATTAGTAATCATTATAAACAACTAATTTAGTCGTATATTCATTTTATTTGTGTTCATCATTAATAAACATAAACTACTAATTTAGTAGTTTTAGATTGATTTTATGCATTCATTATTAATCAACATAAATTAATTAGTATGATTTTGCAACTAAATTTTAAAAAACAAATGCCATACAATGTATATGTTCATCTAATATGAAAACACAAAGATACATATGTTAATTACAAGACTAAGTAATATCAAATGTAACTATAAATAATTCCAATCACAAATTATATTATATAAAATTTCAAGTATTAAAATATGAGTTTCGAACTTAATATTTGTTGCAGTACAATTTACACATAAAATATTGTTTCATCACTTCAAAACATAATCATTGTGTTGTCAAGGCATTGCAAGTGAATTCACCAACTCTGAAGACTTGACCATCACTCTATATGTGTGTGTCTTATGAGGGTTATTGAATCTATGGATACCACTAGACCAGTTCTTTTCTCTCTCTTTAATTTGGATTTTGTCACTCTAGTGTTATTTTTCTCCTCTTTCTTCAATCCTCGCTTCTTACCATCAATATTGAGACCTTTTCTGAACAAAAAATATATATATACAATTCAGAGTATAAGATATGAAATTCGATTAACGTTGGAATATAAACTAAAGTAGACTATAAAAGATTTATATGATCTGTACCTCAACGTCAACAATACTGTTAATGTCATTTTTGCCCATAAAAGCAAGAAACATGAACAAGTTTTCTTTAGTTGGGCAATAGTGTCCACTTTGTGCTTAAATGACATTTATAAACAAAGCAAATAAACACAATAGAACTACCAATTTATACTAAGAATGTCCCATGATCCACTTTTGTAGTAGTATTGTTTCCTATAGTTATCTCTTAGAAGCAGTAACACTTCAACAATAAAATTTGTCAGTAGAAATCTAACGGGTGGAGAAAAGTATTGCTAACACAAGATTATAGAAACTAAAAGAGAAAAAGACAAGACTTTGTAAATTGTGATACTAACCGGGAATACAATGTTAATATAATAATATTCAATTATCAACATAATATTCCACAGGAAAACGAATCCAATTCCCATAAACCAACAAATTATGTATGCCTTTCTTTTCCCTGTACTTAATTGAGAAAGATTAGCACATGCAATTTCCATTGGCATGATTATATAAATGTTCAAAACAAACTTAATGTTACTCATTCATTTTTCTCTAATGCATACAAAATTGAATATGCTAACTTGCTTTGAGCTAGAGAGTTTTTTAATTCATCGTGTCCAAATTAATTGCTTATTGTCATGACTTCCTTTTTTAATGATCAAGAAATAGACCTATATTTGATCGGAAAATACATTTTTCAGAATATATTCCATTTTTCTAGTTCAAAGTTAATTCTCCTTTCCATTTATGGCGTTCAAACAAACTGGAATCACTTTCATTTAATAAATCATTGTTGTAATAAACTACTAAACATATATCTTCATAATGAAGTTAGTTAGTGGTGGAATACTAATAAACGACAGATACATGCAAGAAATAACACCACTATATGTCCTAGGCATGCCAAGTCTTTATCCTCTTGGTTGGAAATATTACTTCATGAAAACAACATATTTGAAAAAAAGAACTTCTCTAAAACTAACCAATGCCATTGTATCCAACAACATTGACATTTCTATTGGCATGCCCTCAAAATATGTGGAAGTATCAACCAAGTGTAGTGCACTTCCCTATAATGTTAAATTTTGGTAATGGAACATGTTGTCCCTTAGTCTAATCAGGTTTTAACTTGCCTTTTATAACATAGAGAGAATGGGAATTCAATGTAGAACAATGGCATAAAGCTTTTATTCATTCACACTTACCTAGATCCTAAACAAGCATTTAAGCATTATACAAATCCAAGCATGTCTCACATTCCACCAGGAACTAGAATTTCTAGATTTTGACTGTAAACCTTGAGCCTTTCTCAAATTTGTAAATAAGTAACATCATAAATATTCTCTCTTAATTCTCAAACATTCTCCTGTGTGGAGCTTGAGAAAATATGTGCATACACATATCACATTATAGCATGTTGTGGAGTACATTTAGAAGAAACCAATCACTCAAAATTTTATATTCTGGAAAGATTGAGGCATGTGTTAAGTGCCCATTATCTACATCTCTACACAATGGTGTCATTAATAACTTCAAGGTTCTTGTCTTGATAGTATGATCTAATTATTTCATTTTGCAAGATGTTTTTTCACTACCATTATTAAAATTTTGATGTTTATGAACAACATATAGATACAATGGATGCTTCAAATAATAAAAGAGGCAAATATTTTTCCATTAAGAGTGTTTAGTATTTTCATCTGGTTTAAATTCAATATTTCTACTTATGGTACTTAAGGTGAACCTAAATGGTTCTTTCACATGCATCAAAAGAATTAAAATGTGATAATAGGAAGGACTCGTACGAACTTTTCTAATCATACATGTTGAATATGCAAATATTTTTGCTTTGCTCAATTTCTCATTGGAGTAAGGTTGTATCAACTGAAAATTTTTGTACAAAATGTGTGAAATGATACTAAATAAGTTGGACCTAGGGGACTAAAGAACAAAAGAAGAAGACAATGTTAGGCCCCTATATTACTAGTGTAACCCCTTATTGTTATTAGTACAGCCCCCTTATTATATTTTTGTACCCATGTAGTCTCCATACTGTTATTATTGTGCCCCATAGAAGCCCACTATTGTTATTATTGTGCCCTTACATTCTTCTTGTTATATCGGCTCTGATTATATTATGACCCCTTACACTCCTATATATAGAAATGAGGTCTTGTCATTTATATCATCCAAGAATTGTTCATTTGTGTAATTTTAAGGAGGTTTCCCCTCGAAGAGGCTGAATTCTAAGGCCTTCAACTATCTTTTCTATCTTTTTGTGAGTTTGTTACATAACATTTGGTATCAGAGCTTTTGATTCTAGGGTTTTGCTGCTCCAAATAGGTCATCATGGAATTTTCATTATAACTTTTTTCTGCGACGTTTTAGAAGACAAAAACAAAACCCATTTGAGACAAAATCACGCTGAACCTTGGGTATGAATTATAGAGCCTTTCATGGAAAATTTGTGGAGATATGATCTGCAGACATTGGTCTTTTTTGCTGACTCTTGAATTACATTCCAAACAGGTGACCTGGGGAAACTCATCATAACTTTCTCTCTAGGCATTAGATTGAAATTTCATCAAAAATTATAAAAAGAGGATGGAATTTAGTTTATTTTATACATTTTTCAGATTGAAAGATTGAAACAGTGACATGTAGCATGTCATACAATTTTTCTCTACTGAACTAGTCTATAATCAGGTCACCGTAGGAGATTTGGCATAACTCTTCCTTGGAGAATCCAATTTGGATCAGACTGGTGGCATTGGAAAGAGGACACAGAGGAATACTACAAATCATGATTTCAGAATTGGAAGATTTGAAATGACAAAGTTACAGCCATTTCAAAATCGAGATCTTAAAATCAAGAAAAAACGGGATGAGGAAGTTTGATGGCAAAGATTCAGTAAATTGGATACTAAAGATGGAGAAATATTTTGATTTACATGGTGTACCATTGTTACAAAAAGTATGTATTTCATCTAATTATTTAGAACGAAATTAATTTTTATGCTATAAAGGGCTTTTTTTTCATAAACCACTTGTCACGTGGTCAATTTTCATGGAGGAAATGATAGCACATTATGAGGATACAAAGAGAAACTCCTTCTTTAGCGAATTGATAAATCTTAGACAAAATGGTTCAATGCAAGAGAACATTGAGGAGTTTCAAAAATTGAATAGAAGGGTAAATTATATTCTAGATAAGCAAAGGATTGATTTCTTCATAGGTACTTTAAAGGATAATGTTCAACATGAGGTTCGTTTTTGGGAACCTCATTCATTGGAGGAGGCATTCGAGTTGGCAAGAAAAATTGAAAGTGAAATTATGGAAATAAGGAATCCCACCACTCATGGCTATAATTACGGAAGTGTTTGTTCTCCTAGCCTTCCACAACCTACAAAGCTTACACCACAACAATTGAAATAAAAAAGAGAAAAAGGGCTTTGTTACAATTATGATAAAAAATGCACTAAAGATCATAAGTGTGCTGAGAAGAATTTATTTTACATAGAGTATTAGGAGGAGGAAGAAAAGGATCAAGAAACATCAAAAGAAGAGGATATACGTTAGGACCCAACCCCCGAGAAAGAAAAGATGAACCCAACCATATCTTGTAAATCATTGGCAAGAATTACCACTCAAACTCTCAAAATAGAAGGACATATCAAGAAGAAAAATGTTCAAGAAGTGAAAAATCACATTCAGAAAGAAGGAATGAATCCAACCATATCTTGTAATGCAATGGCTAGAATTACTACTCCTCAAACTCTTAAAGATAGAAGGACATATCAAGAAGAAAAAGGTTCAAGAAGTGAAAGATCATATCGAGAAAGAAGAAATTAATCCGACCATATCTTGTAATGCATTGGCTGGAATTACCACTCCTCAAACTATCAATATAGAAGGACATATCTAGAAGAAAAATGTTCAAGGATTGAAAGATCACATCAAGCATCAAGAAATGAATCTGAACATATCTTGTAAAGCATTGGAAGAAATTATCACTCCTAAAACTCTTAAAATAGAAGGACATATCGGGAATAAAAAGGTTCAAACAGTGAAAGATCACATGAAGCATCAACAACAAGTTCTCCAACTTTTAAAGGATAATCCGACTTTAGTGCAAAATTGAAAGAAATAATAGGTAGATCAACATCACAGTGAATATTTTTTTTTATGTAGGTGATTGGGTATTTTTACAACTATATCTCAAGCAAGCTATTTATGAGAAGGAAATGTTGGCAATACTACATGCAATTAAGAAATGGTGACCTTACCCAATGGGAAGACTCTTCAAGGTAAAAATGGATCATGATAGTCTTAAATACTTTTTAGAACAAATATTATCTTTAGAAGAATAGAAAAAATGTGTCACAAATATGTTGGTTATGAATTTGAAATCATCTATAGAAAAAGGAAGAAATTTTTGTTGCAGATGCAGTCTCAAGAAAGAATAGGGATGTGGAAGCATTGTTTTGTGCTATTTCTATTATCCAACCAGATTGGATAAATGAAGCAAGGGATGAATGGAAGAAGGACAAAGAAGTGTGGCCACTCATTCAAAAGTTGCAGAATATCCCAATTCAAACAATATTGCCAGAACTTGAAGAGGAAGGAAATATCATATTGGGACCTGGAGCAGTCATAGAAACAAGAACCCAACCGCTAGGAAATAGATCAATTTTAGACTATCTCATCAAGTGGAAGAACTTACCCGCTAAATATTTCACATGTGAGGACAAGAATTTTATACACAAGCATTAAGAACTACTCATGCCTTGAGGACAAGACTTTTTGAAGGAGAGGGGCATGTTAGGCCCCTATACTACTAGTGTAACCCCTTATTCTTATTAGTACAACCCCCTTATTATATTGTTGTACCCATGTAGTCCCCATATTGTTATTATTGTGCACCATAGAAGCCCACTATTGTTATTACTGTGCCCTACATTATTATTGTTATGTTAGCTTTGATTACATTATGACCCCTTAGATATAGAAAGGAGGTCTTGTCATTTTTATCATCCAAGAATTGTTCATTTGTGTAATGTAAAGGAGGTTGCCCCCTCAAAGAGGCTGAATTATAAGGTGTTCAACTATATTTTCTATATTTTTGTGAGTTGGTTACATAATAGATAATAATTTACTGAGATCTATAGATGGCTAGAACAAAATCAACTTAAACACCCATCAATGTTTGACGCTTACAAAGGCATCATCCCATGCATTATTGGTTAGCATTTGTAACATTGAAACTTGTGCTGCACCTCTTTTTTAACATGGAAATTTCATTAGTTCAATGAATTTAATGCATTATCTCTCTTTTAGGTGAACCAGTGCCATCCATAATTCCTATGCAGAGCATGAGTACATGCTCAAATTGACCTAACTTCACTAATATAGTAATCATCTTCACTAAATAGTGGGTAGATAAAGGATCTTGGTCATTGTATCAACACTCACCCTAAGGGCATATCATGTGATTTTGGCTCAACACTCTTCCCACTAGGTTACTATATAATATAGGCTCAACACTCTCCCCACAAGACTATTATGGTCTCAACTTCACCAACTAAAACAAGTCTTCGAACTCTTTCAACATGGATATTGTGTTTTCTCCCTCCATTAATTCACCATTCTAAAACAAAAATGACACCCCATGGCATGTATTGAACTATTGTAGACACGTTAATGCACCCAAAACTATTACATGAATAATGAAAAATAATGATTAGTTGTGAGCATCATTCCTATATCCCCACCTCAAAAGGTAAAATATCTCCATATCCTAAAAGGATTTTCGATAAATAAAATTTTAGGTAGTTAGGGTCTCTTTCTATGGTAAACCCTCCACTAGTTTACATCACTAACCCCATGGATGAAATCCCTAAAATGAAATTTAAATTAAAGAAGTCAAATTTCCAAAGTAAAACCCACCCACGATTCTCACTTATAGGGTGACCTGGGGTATACATAAGTTTGGATAACAATGTTTCAACATGTCTCCTTTTTTGAATATTGATATGCATAACAACAATATCACTTTGGTTTCTCCTCACACTTGATTACTATTAGTTTGGGTACTAAGAATGTATTACTCAAATGTAATTTACTATACATGGATCTCATTATTAGCATCCACATAAACAAACTTCCTAATATAAAAAACTGGGTTATTCGCATTCATCTAACTAGTATTAGTGTAGGTCCTAGATGTTTGAATTTGAAATGATACTAAATAAGGTGGGCCTAATAGATTGAAGAATGAAAGAACAAGAAAATACTTGTCTGAGATCTATAGGTGGTTGGAACAGAATCACCTTGAACTCCCATCAATGTTTGATTCGTACAAAGGCAACATCCCACGTATTATTGCTTACACTACAACAAAAAGGGTCATTGGTGAGGGTCAGAAAATGCCATCATAAGCTCATTGGTGATGGTCAAAAGAGCCTTTGTCACCAAAAATTAAACGTCACCAAAGGTCATGTCACCAAAAGTATAGGTGTTATGGTGACATTCAAAGTCTATCACCAATAAATATTTATAATGAAGGATAGTTACCATCAGCATTTCATATGAACAACGATGACAAACCTTAGACTTCATCACCAAAAAATTGAACATCACCAATGCTGGTGTCGCCAAAAGTATAGGTGTTGTGGTGGCATTTAAGGTCCATCGCCAATAATGATTATAATGAATAATAATGACCATCATCATTTCATATGAACAATAATGATTTATTGTGATGGACTTTTCATGACCATCACTATAATGCATATATACATGGTGATGTTCATTGACCATCACCATTTCATATTAACATCAACGATTTATGGTGATGGAACTTTCATGGATGTCACTATTGATGTATATATATGATGGTGTCCATTGACCATCACCATTTCATATTTTGGTGAGGGTAGAAAAGGTCACCATAAGCTCATTGTTGATAGTCAAAAGAACCTTCATCACCAAAAACTAATCATCATCATTCCATCTGAATAACGGGACACAATGGAATCGAACCATAGACCTCCTACTTGTAAAGAATATGCTCTTCCATTGAGCTAACACCCTTTAAAAAAATAGACTTGCAAGAATATATCTAGGGGAATAACAAAAAAATCCATAGAGAATAGGATTAGAGTGGGAAAAATAAAGATGATAAGAAAAATAATAACCAACAACGGAATCTACTAATTTGAACATGTTTAAATTACACTAAACATAGATAGCATCATAGTACATTAAAGTGACATTGGTTAATGTTGGGATTTGTTAATTTCCGACTATCCATAGTGCCACCAATCTAATGAACTGTGACAAGAGATGTTTCCATTAATGGAGAAGCATGTTTAAAGATCATAGTTTCTTGATAACCGATGTCTCTAACTAAAAACCATGCATATTTCTAGTGACTACAAAACATGGACACAAAAGTTAGCATAAAGACCAAAATCATAGTGCCGCCAATCTATGAACTGTGATAGAAGATGTTCCCATTAATGGAGGCAGATGTTTAAAGCTCACATTGTTTCTTGATAACCATTGGCTCCAACTAATAACCATGCATAATTCTAGCACATCACTGCAAAACGTGAACCCAAAGTGAGCATAAATACCAAAAGCCCAATCTACCTTAATGGAAAAAAAAACAAGAAATCAAGACCTACTTACAATTTACCAACCATTGAAAGGATAAAAATGTGAAAGAAAATGTCTTGATAGTTCTCATCATGGACAAACAAAACCATATCACCTTAAATGATGAATTTAGAAACCTTTTGAGTTCAAAAAATGGTGTTAATACACTTAAGTTTTGTTGGTTGGAAAAAATAAGTCAAGGAGGCACTTTAAAATCAATAAGAAGTATTTATTCATGGCTTAAACAAGTTCAATATTAGACCATTGAAGATAATTGGACTAGCAAATGAAAGACAATATTCAACAAGAGGATATTATTAGAAGAAGTAAAACAGAAAATAAAAAGAAGATGAGCACATTTTACTTCAGCTGATAGCTAGATCCACATGAGGAACTTAAAATGAGCTTCTCCTAACCCTTCAAATCAAGGGAACCCATGACCTATTCACATAAATCATGGTCAGAAACAATGAAATTTTTTACTGCCAATAATCATTGCTTAGTCCTATTGTAAAAGTGCAATATCAAGAGAATATACCTCTCGTAAAGAATGCTCAATTTGTCAATTGTAATGTCATCACAATAATTAGGCTATCATCATTAGGAAACTTCATCGCATAAAAAACATCATAGCAAGAAATGTTGGAATTATCACCAAAGTAAAATAAACATTGTGTATTGAAATTTGAAACAAAGAAAAAGAAAAAAAATAGTGTGTTCATCTTTGAAATGTTGATAGATACATGCCTTGACCCAAGCAGCTGAAATTATTGATAATGTTGCCTAAAATGGAAATCCAAATATGAGAAAATATATTTCAAATAAAATGTATGAGTATATTTTACCGATACTGAGCATTTTATGAGTTTATTATTACCTAAACCATCTCACAACGCTCTTCATAAACTCCAACAAGTAATGAATAATCCATGAGATCAATTGACTAAAAATACACAATGCACACAATCATGATAACTGACTAGCTTAACAAGAATTTAAAACTAAGATTACAATTATAGTTTATTATGGAAAATGGAAACTATATATACCACGAGAAAGGAAGTATCATTCTAGATTGCTCTCTCCAAAAGGCGCTTGGCTTTATTCCCAAGAAATATTGGAGTAGCTGGCATAGTCTCTAAGAGATTATAGGCGAGAAGAATTTTTTTGTTGTCTAATGAATCTGCATTGTAACGATAGCAACCAAAACCTTTGAGGTCATAAACCTGTGTTACATTTATTACAAACAATAGATTTTCCATTACCATCAATTCATCCTGATCTCTTTGCCACTTTTTTCATTATTTATAGTGACCTGAAAGATAAGCACATTATGTAACATGCCCACACACAATGAAGGAAACAAATCATGGTAAACTCTCTACAAGTTTAAAAAAGGTAATTGTCAAATATAGAATTAGGTACCTTGTCATATAGGCAAGCCTGATATTCTTGCGAGCTTAGTGCATAAGTTATTATGCTTGTTGGCTCATAATTATTAATAACACTAACCATATCATTGAAAACAGGTGGTAAAAACAACTTACCCACTCGATTACCACCCAGATGACTGTCAGATGAAACAATCATAGGACTATAGCTTCTCTGAGTGTCAACTCTAAAAGATCCCGTTAAATTTTCATCTAAACTATTGCTACAACGTTTTGGTAAGTTTGACATAGGATCCCCAATGTAACTTCCAAACTCTTTCGATAGATTTAATTATTTTACTAGTGAGGGGGGGATTCTCTTCTTAGGCACCTCTTTTCCACTTTTATCATGCATGATTTAGGTAGATTTCAAAATCATCTTGTCTCCTATTGCAATTTGTTGAACTCAATTAAAATATTTTTTGTCTGCAGATTCACTGCCACTAGCACTAGTAGCCAAAGTGGTAGAACCAACTTATCACCCTTGTGATGTCATAGATACATCATAAGCTTTTACTAATTGGCATTCACATGTCCATGCTACATCTAATGTATTTGACAAAGCATCGAGGATAGGAAAATCATGCTCAGAAAATTTCCGACAAGTTGCCATATCTTCATCCAAATTGTTTGTATTGTCCCTACTATCAATTGATTCAAAAATCATTGTCTCAGAAACATTGATGTTTGTATTGCATTCACCATTCTCCATGTCAAAAGTATGAAACATGGTAACATTAGTTATATTGCTTCAATCTCTAATGTTTGCATCTCCATCCACGTCATCCAGATATTTTGGGTTGTTTTACCTTCTGCGAATTTAATAATTTCCATGTCATAAATTAATTTTCCATTCATAGTCTCAATTCCCTCTAAATGGTCACACAATTAGGAATTTCCCACATTACTAATCATGGAAAGTTGTCCAGATCCATTATTTAAAGCGTGCTTGTCACCAACTTGGATATCTTTCAACTGAATATTCTCAAAACATATAGCTTTGTCCAACAATTTCCACCAACCATGGAGAATGTGTCCTTTGTCATTAGAATGCCAAAACCAACACTAGCATCACTATCTTTGACTGTACCCTAACAGTCTCAAAATTTTTCATTTATGCTAGAATCATATTCCTTATATGGAGTCCTAAAATCATCCAGTGGACTAGATTCCAATTTGGGAAGAGAGTTTTTCACTCTAACAGATGAATCTAAATGGAAAGGATGGTGATCCTATTCATAGGATTCATAAAGAAGAAGAAACCTTATATAGTTTAGCTTTGAAATATCAGCAATAGGTCTTTCAATCTCCAATGTGCCCAAAACTAATGATGGCCTCTTACAACAAACCCTATTTGAATTTGATAGATTTCATCAGAAGAGTGAACCCTATGAATAACTTCTAAGAAACTTATATAAGAAAATATGGAAATATTAGAAAACCTAAAGTACACTAAACAACATTTATATACATCTATAATATCACCTCAAATTCAACTCTCTTTATACAACATTCCTTCAAGCTCTCCATTTTACCTCCTTGATTCAAGGACCTTAATAATAGGATAAAAGGATCTAGATGTGGTGATTTTATTACCGAGAAAATTAAAAACCTCTCTAAATAACATTACCACTTTATCTGCAACCTGTTCATTTGCATCAAAAGACACATTAGTTTGGATCTATGGGGAACTACTTCATTTATTTTTTTACTATTACTTGCTTCTCCCATGCCACCTTCTCAGATAGCTCCTCTAATATTATTTGATAATTAATATTAACATTAGATGAAACAAAAACAATAAAGCCATTTTCTAGATCTGAATTTTTTCATTCCTTATCTTGAAGTTCCAAATATGTTTTGATTGTCCCATATGAACATGGACCCATAGGAGATATAATTTCATTTGGATATGCCTTTATTGAAGCTGATATCCAAATAAATCTCTTGAAGGAGTAGTTGGCAATGAAGGTCTCTTTCTAGATGGATATATATCCCACTATACCCCTGTAACTTGAGCATATGTATCTCCTATGGAGGATTTCTTAAAAACAATTTATGTTTAAACAAGATTGGTTCCATAAACACTAGATTTACTAGTAACATGTGATATAGGTGGCCCCATCCCTCCACTAGTAGGAGGTGGTTTGGACTCTCCCTTATTCTTATCAATTAGAGGGTTATCTACTATGGAAGAGATAGTTGACATTGTCTTATACATTTTCATGTCTTGTATTTCTTCTATTTGGTTTTTTTTGGAATAAGAACAACAAAACTGGGTATAATAGAAATAAATCTATCTAAACTTAATTGTTTTTCTGACAATGTAACAATTATTGGTGATTTCAAGTGAAGTTCAGGCAAGGTGGCACCTTCATTTGCAAAGAAACAAGTCTCAACGGATAAATGGTAAGTTGCAACCCTGCATATCGAACAACATGTTTAGCTTTCTTCAATTGATCATCACTTGCACCCATAAGCAGAACTTGTAAACACAAGAGCAAAGTGAGTCCCATAAGTTCTGATTTCGAGAAAAGAGAATATAACTTAAGATCAAGATTTCACCTAATTTGGAGATAGTCAACAATATGAGATACTTTCGAGAATGCAATTTTGAGAACCTATTTACCTTGTTGGAAATATTTTGAAGAAAATATTAGATTGGTTTCGAGGCTTGAGTCTCCATTTGTGAATTATATTATCATAGCATACATAATAGAAGTACTATTTCTACTAGATAGATTAGAATTTCAATGCATATTAAGCATAAATATAATATATATTTTAATGACAATAAAATATTAAAAATACATAATGAATTATAGACAACTTGCCACCCTTGGAATCACCATACTAGACTGGAAAACATATTTCCAATTTGCATTTGAAATGTAAATTTATTGATTCACGTCGGAATCTATAGAAGAACGTTGATCAGCATGAGAAACATTTCTGCATAAAATATAAAGTAAAGTTGTAAAATAGCTTGTTGATTTTGGAGGGAAAAGATAGAGTGGGTCCACTTAGCCTCCCCACACCAACTGGCATTTGAGCAGGGATGGGCCCTCTATCTATCAAAAAAATTTCCCCTAGCTCTGTTTAAAAGTACTTGAAACCCCAATTCATCTCATTTTTCAGTTTCATACTTTGGAGAGAAGATTTGGAAAACATAAATGAGAACAACTTAGGGTGGGCAGGTTTGGTAGAACAACATTGAAAACAACTTTGGCAAGCATATTTGAAGGGATGAACGGAGTTTTTTTCTAGCAAAACAACACTCAAAACTATTACTTGTTCTTCTATTTCATACTCTCATATATTCTTTTGATGGAATCTCATTCATCATCTTGGGGAGGGTCTGATCATAGAAATCATGGTGGAAGAAGTGGCAATGGGAGACGAGATGGTAAAAAAAATAACGTAAATTTTCCATTGATTCCCCTTTGTGGAAGTGTGTAATAGAAAGATGTATAAAAGGGAGAAAAGTAAGGTGGAAAGTTGAAACTACTTCTAGAATTGCAGAGGCTCAAGGAAAAATTTGGATTCATACTCAAGGGGAAAACCCTTTTTCTTTGGATTCCTAACAATGGGGTTGAGTTTTGTAATATTTCACCCCAATTATGGAGGGACAATTTCAAAAGGAGCATGATGATGCACAGTTAACCAGGGAAGAAAGGAGGGGCAACAAGCATGTTCTCGTAGGTTAAAAAATGGGCAGCCAGTTTCCTCAACAATCGAGGAAGCCTAGAAGAAATTGAACACCAAAATCTTGGAAAGAATGTTTGATTTATTGTAGGAGGGAAGAAAATAATAGTGGATTTTCCCTTTCCATACATGCATGCGGTATTCCATTTATAGAGTATTATGTCTCTATATTGGAAAGTCATGTTTAGAGTGGTGAATGAAGCACCCATTGGTTACAAGAGACAAATCTTGAAAAAGTGTGTCCCACCATTATACAAAAGGAGATTTTGTTGTGGACTAATACAACAAACCAACCATTAATAAATTTGATAGTATATCTCTTTCAAGCCGGTACTTTTTTCAGACAGATAAATGCTTCAAACGAGGAGAAAATAATCGAATGCATGGTTGATACTTACAAAATTAATTGATATTTTGAACCATGGCTACAATATTTGAATATGGATATTGATACTATACAACAAAAACGTGTTCATAAACAAATCCCATACAACCAAGATGTAGGTGTCTACAACTCACAAAATGAAAAACATGTGAATTTTCCAAAATGTTAGAAAATTTAAAAAATAAGTAGACAAAATTAAAGATGTGGATGTCCTATAAACTTATACAGAGGTTATGCCATAAAGGCCTTTTAGATCAATATTTTAGAGGCCTTTTTAATTTTTTTAACAACAATTTTAGGGGTGATTTTCTGGAAACTTGTATAGGGCATTCTTTTGTTGTACCTTTCAATACAAAGACAAAAACAATACAAGAAATGATATGTTGATCATTTGTATATGTACAATATATAAAATGTGTGAAATAATAAATACCCCAAGACCAAAATAGGTTGTATGGTGAATATGCTTCAAACATCATGTAAGTTATCACAAACAATGTAAGATCACACAAAGAAATTGATGCAATTGTTGAATAGGGATGACCATATGTTAGACACACCATGTGCAGTTCATAGTTTGAATCTTGATTTCAAAACTATTATTGTTTGAGTTGCACAAATGAATTGACGAAGAAAAAGAAATATAATTTTTTATACGAAGGACCAACATGTATAAAAAATGTGTAGACAATTTCCTAAGTTCCAACTTCTTAAGCTTGGAGAAAATTGATATTCATCATACCATGTCTTGATTTTCCTTCCAACACTTGGGGTTGCTTTGTCTTGTATGGTAGTTTGTTCCAAGTGGTAAACATGGAGATCACCCAACATTGAAAAAAGCAGTGCACATCAAAACTATCATTATCGATTAGGCTTGTTGGGGTTAGATTGAGAGTTTATTTCCATATTGAAGCCATATTTGATCTATTACAAACTTTGTGATATAGATAATGCAGACTAAGACATAGATTGGTTCATATATGCATTTATTTTGGATACGAGAGAATGAGCTACAAGAATAATAAGGATAAAATCGTCAAAACAGTTGCAGCAGAGTTCAATATCACCCAATCATTACAATATTGTGTAGCTACAGTGTAACATTGTCTGATGAACACTACAATTGCATAATTTTTTACAAATGGAGTGTAAATATTCTTGGATGTCAAACCTCCATGACAAGCGATGTATATGTTTAGGTATTGGACAAATTGGTTGTACATACAATAATATCAAACCTAAGAATGAATTTTGGTGTAATTATTTCGATATAGGCCGCTAAGTGAATAGATTCATGTGAAATTATTGCCATTGTCCTTTCAAATTTACTGTCATAGAGTATATTCTTATTTGTTGGTGGAAATGAAGTTGTCTTCCATATCTCAATTGGAACAACATTAGGCTATAACAAATTTCTAACAAAGAACATCACAACAATGAGCCTAACAACATCTCTATTATAAAAAAATCCAGTTTGATTTTAAAAGCCAGCACATGATCAATTTTGTCATATTTTAGCCTTTTCTATCTTTTCCAGTCATAGTGATGAGCTTGAAACTTCCATACTATGTCCATTTGTGGTCTCTTTACTACTACCAATAATCTCAGCATGTGTGCAAGTGCTAAGTCATTTTTCCTTTAGGAATGTGGACATGTTGAAAAATACTAAGAAATATTTTGCGAGCACATCATCCTCATAATTTCGCACATAATGATTCATGTGTCTAGGATCCTATTACTATAATCCATAAAACCTTGAGTGGAAAGAATATATGCATCAAGACAAACTATCTACATCAAAATGAAAGTTACACGCATCACCATGATCAACCCAGAACAAGAAGCATGAGATCACCAAGAATTAAAGCATCAAAGAAAAAATGGAAATGATGTAGCAGAGCATTTGTTACCATCATCAACAATTTGTTGTACATTTACATGAATAGTATCATCTCAAAGTTGGGCATCGCTACATTTCGTAAGGAGAAGCATTGTTAGGTTGTACACCTCAAGATGAAGTACCAACAATGATGACATCATCTAGCAAGGGGAGGTTGGAAGAAACATCCAAACGAGAGGATGGACTAGATGATGATGTAATCCCTTTAGTCTCGACTCTCCATAGAATATTAAATAACTACAAAGAATGAACTCAAAGGAGTTTGTATAGGTTGACCAACACAAGATAGAGATGTGGAAAGGTTCACTACAATGAGCTGGGAGTCATCAACAAGAAACCTAACAAGAGAAGAAGATGCATGTTCCATGGATACATGCTGAGATCCATAGAGGAGATCCTAGTAGTCATCATGAAAAGGCTCATCAAAGATAACATCATGATGATTAGTCACTTGGAAAGAGGTACGGTCATAGAGATCATACCCCTGAAAAATTTCATAGTAGGCAAATGAAGTCGTATGAGGAGTCTAATGGACATGAGATATATCATGTCTTTCATGATACAAGTGGGTCCATGCACTTGATGCAAACAACCTAAAATCTAAGATAAAGGACTTCCAGCCATGTAACCAATAAGTTTCTGAACTTGTATCAAGGAAGAATTATCAAGCTATAAAGTAAAGCTAGTCTTTTGTTCCTAATCAATGGCTTATTCTGTCCCAGAAGGCCAACTAAAATATGAATGTAACCTTCTTCTCCTATCCATTGTATGTGCTTTTCTTTCTCCTTTCTTAACCTTAGTAATTCATTAAGAGAATACAACACAGTCTTCTCCTCATCAAAATCCATATTAGGTTTCAATGAAGCTATCGTGACCATTGTATTTATATCATTCCGCTCTTCTATAGACCTTCAAAGTATGAAATTTTTTCTCAACTCTTTATTGATTAGCGCCTGATTAGTCATGGGACAAGTAGTGTGGCCCTCTACAAAACATATTTCAATATCACTTCTCTAAATGTTTAACAAGAACAAACCTGAATAGGATCTTCCATTACCTCTTAAGAAATTGGACAGTAAAAGGATTGTAAGGGAGGCAAAGAATGACTTCCCAAAGAGAAACTTTTCTAATAATATACCTTATCCCCTTCTTTGCAGAACATGACACAGCTACACAATGAAGTAATTCAATGATTTGTTCCATTTGCAAAGCCTTTGCTTCATTTTTTTTCTCAACATGGTATCTTCCACATCCCTTCTAAATTCTTCGTATTCTTGTTTTGAATTCGATGTATCAGTGGAAACTCCCACTACTTTGGCAATCTGCAAAAGTAATTTATTTCTTTAAACACTATCAGTATGCCTTTCTCCGATGTGAGATTCAATTTTATCAACAATTTCTTCTTCTGCCACTACTGCCTTGAACTCGGCATTTTGCATATCCTTACAAAGCTTATCAGTTTTTCTAATAGCCAGTGACACATCTAATGCTAAGAAAGGAGGCAAACTCAGAGGATGTCCAATTTCTTTCGTAATATCATGCAATTGTTTCACAATATTCCTACAATTGAGAAGAAGATAAAACGTGCTCTTTTGTGAACAACTATCAATAAAATTCTTTGTAGCCTTGAGTACCCTTTCAAAATTCCCAAGAGATGCTTTGTTAAAATGGGCATTATATTTTCTAGATACTTGGAAAGTTCCCTGGGGCTTTCTTGGTCATAAGTCACATCTTTTGTAGCATGAATGGTGTCTCTATCTAACACTAAATAGTTGGTTATCAACTCAGACAGTGGCACAAGTGCTACATTACAAATTACTCCATTAGAAGTGACTAGACTAATTACTCTAAGAGAAGACACCATTGCTCATACAAGACAAAACATGAAGAAACTTCTGGGGTAACGAAGGTCTCGTTTCTAGAAATTTGATTAGTGGAGAGCCACATGCAATCTTCTGACCCTTTCACGAAATTTCATTCATTTGAATGATGGCCATTCAATTTGTTGCAAGCAATCTTCGAGGAATCTCCTAAACGACATCCATGTTCTCCAAAAATGCTTCCTTTTGAAAGTTTTGGAATTGATTGGGCTTTCTTTGTGCTGATTTTATTTTGAAAATTACCCAATTATAGAACATAAGCTTATTTTTGAAATCTTGGCAATGATAACCATTATGGATTCATCTAATTTATTTTTACCTGGGTGGAAGAATATTTTCCCTGTCTGACTATTTATTGGGTGTCACAATTTTCAAGCCATTGTTGTAAGCACTCCATTTTTTTCTCTGAAAATGTCAAGGAAGGCTGCTTACTCCTAATGCACTAATCCATTAAAATAAGGTTGTTGCCAGTTTGTACTACACATTAGTCATCACAAGAAAATCATTAGTTATCTGATGCATGTAATGAACAAATCAATGAGTTATGAAATCTGGCATCCAATCTCATCTTCGAAATGACACTTCTAGTGATTTGGATCCCCATTTCTTTGGGGGGTGTTTGGTGGCATCCATTTGTCGAAATTAAGGAGACAAGTTAGATTTGGAGGAAATCCATGAGTTCTGCAGAGTGGGTGCTATGCTTACCACTCACAACTCACTATTTTTACCAAGTATTCTTATGGTCATATCTCTTCTAGATTGTAACCTCTGGATATGTATGGTTGTGTGTACTGGGGTTTTCCAATGTCTTTCTCTTAAGATGTCATTGTTAAGAGTCACTTTCATGAAAACTGTGTCAATTTCTAGAATCTTGTTGTTCAACATGGTAATCCCAATCGAAGCTCGTGAACCATTCTGTCATTGAGCATGCGTTCAAAACGTCATTGCGGTCTCTCGCTCTCATTCAGGCAAACGTTTTCATCATGCCTCTCAGCACAACATGATACCTAATCACCTCTATTAGCCTCCTAGAAAGGGGTCTACTGATCATGATTCTTTGTCTAAAACCTTCGATTTGATCTGCCTGTGGCCATGGTGGAATCTTTTTGAGCAGACGCATTTGACTTAGTAAATTTTATCTAAGCAGATTTGATAGAATGAAGGACAAATCCAAGGCAAAGCAAGAAGAGATAGATAAATTATACAATATATTATCCAAATTTATGGTGATTCTTTTAGATTAGCCAGTGGAAGATGTCTAAATTTCTTAAATAACTATTTTTTAGTCAAAACATCAACCAAATATTTTAACTGATTAAAGTATAGAGACACTTGGTTTGCCTGAATTCTAACCTCTAGATCCTAGTTATTTTTGCATTCTCCCAATTTCTCACCAGAATCCACCCCAAGCAAATTCTCCACAATGCGAAATCACCTGAATTCCATTAGTGATGCTTCCTCAAACTCTCTAAGCCTAGAATTTTGTAATCTTGGGTAGTTCAGAGTCATTTGACTGCATAAAATATCCAAGGCTCTGAGCTATTTCAGGAAAACATAGATGGCTAATGGAAGGACCTAAATGGCTAAGTGTTTCACGCTAAAAGGACTCTTTGTAGAATGGAATCACTATGATTGGAAAAACGAAGAATCCAATATCTTGAATGAATTCAACATACCTGCGATTGCATGGCTTCACCCACCCTTCTCCTCCTTACCTAATAAACCTTGCAACTGGAGGGAAATAAATGAGGCAAAAAATAATTTTAATTTTTGAAAGACAAAAATCCCATGAAACCTTAAATGAAATGCATGTGTTTTTCCAGTAGAATGAAATTTAAATGAAGTATTTTCATTTGGTTAACAGGGTTTTATTAATCATAAAAAACTGGTTGGGTCTTTATGTCACCAAACATTAAGTGAAATGCATGTTTTTTTTCCAGTGGAATGGAATTTAAATGAAATGTGTAAGTCTTTTATGTTGGTTAATAGGGTTTTATTAATTGTAAAACACCAATTGGTTCTTTATGTCACCAAACATTATTAGAGGGGATTTTTGATTGATTGATATCAAAAATGTGATTTATGGTGAAATCAAAATAACCTTTGTGCAGTTAAAAAGTGTATCAATGTAGTAATGTTACGGTAATAATTAATTTCAATGAAATGTCTTCTTTAGTAAATATAAATAATTTTTAGAGATTTTACATGATGTAGGGAGTCAATTTGGGAAAGGTGATAGCTTGGCTTCCACTTTCTTTAGAATATCGATATATTTTTGTGTATAAACATTAGGGATTGAAAAATAACATAGGATCTATAGCTAAGTTTGTTGCAACTTAGCTATATTTTGGACCAAAAATTGTTGTTGACCTCATGGATATGATAGAAATTTTGTGGCCTGTAGGATAGTCTTGTCATGAAATAAAAGGAGGTACTAGGTAGGTATGAAGAATCATTTTGGTGGAACTTGGCTATAAAAGGGACATATATCTTTGAATAGTTTTAAGAGAAACTACAACTAGTGGATTACGATTGTAAGGAAACCACTTTAAAACTAGGCTAGTGGGTACAGACTAACTAAAGGGTGATTAGTCAAACCCACAAAAGTTTTATAGGTTCCTCTAAAGAATTAGGTGTTCTTGTGCTCTCATTGGTTAGGTATGGGAAATGAAGATAGAGTAAGATAAGGATTTAGCCACTAGTATTTCCTATTATTTTGATCCATTTTTGTAGCATCACCCTTCTTAAGGTAGTTGTACATTTATATTAATTCAGAAGAAAAACGTGAAATCAAGATATCATTTGATGGATTCTTTTAGTTAAGAATTACGATTGGAAGGATATAGCAAACATATTTTGTGAAGAGTAGCTAGTACTGTGGCTAAGATGAGGATTATGAGTGCCTTAAATTTGTATACTACTCATGTATAATATTTTCTCATGGTTATTCTAGTTATTATAATTTACAATTACAGTACAAAACCAAGGGAATATTGGAGGTCTACCTAGGTATGCTAGTCTTACCATAATAAGGTTATATATCTAAAGCCTACATAAAGAAATTTATCTACCTGGAATCATCATAACCAAATATCTAGACAAGGGAAGCTATCATAGATAACAAGCCATACTTAGTAGGTTCAGGTTCGATATATGCCACCTATAGTTGGGTTAACTTGGAAATCCTTAAAATGGGAAATCTAATTTATTAATTGTATTTAATGAGAAAATACCATGCAATGGAAATTTTTCATTAAGATTCAATAAGTTATAATTTCAAAATAAAATGGCATAAATGGAAGTAAACCTGAAAGCATATCTTGGTTCATATTCTAATATCTTTTTCATTGGCTTAGTACTGAATGCTTGTAGTAAGCTTGAGTTCAATATAAAAATTCATCAACATTGATAAGGGATTCATCTCCCAAAGCCATAACTCCCTTCCACTTCATCCTTTAATGCAAAGGTTAACAGGAAGTATATACACTAGCATACACATTACTAATGACATGGAAAATATTGAGGAGGATAAATTGTCTATTAGGATGACTCATCTTACTTATGTTGAAGCTCGAATGGATGTAAATCTTGGGTGAATCCTAGTAGCTCATAGAATTAAATAAAACTATTATTTCAAATGTCAAATCCATACAATGGTAGTATGCTTGAAAGATTGTCTCTTTCCATGTTATGGTTTCATCATCTTAAGAAGCCTCTAAATCCCCTAGGCCCTAAACACCCTAAACCTACCTTTATCCCGAACCTATTAACCCCTAACGCCTTAATCATTGAGCACTAGTCTAGTCTTATTAACCCTTAAGTTGCTAAACTTTAAACTCCTGACACCTTACAACCTACACCCCTAAACCTTAAACCCCTTAGCCTCTAAACCCTAATTAAAATCTACATCTTATGTCTACTTCTTCTCTTCTTAACTTACTCTCAATTTGTTGTGTACATAGAATATACCTATAACGAAAAAAAGATTATGTTATTTTATTAATATTTTAGAGCTGAGTTGCTAAATTTATATATACTTAATATTTTGATATTTTTTTTCATAAGTTTTTAATATATTTATCTATTTAATAACATATAATTAAACGAGATTAATTTAATCATAATTATTAATGAATTTCTAAAAACAATTTGTATAAGTAGTTAATAGTCAATAAATATTGTTCAATGATTATATATAATAATAATTTTAAAATAAATTAAGGGAATTGTTTAATTTGTTATTGCCAATATTGTTGGGTATTTGGTTACTTCTCTTTTAATAAGTATATCATTATGACCCATGAAGTGTAGACTAGTTGGTTTACATGGGGCTTTGTGCCTCTAGGTCATAGTTTCAACCGTCATGGGGAGGAGTTGAGGATGGAAGCCACCTTGGGGGCATTAACTATCCCAAGGGTTATCTAAACTTGACTAATCCTCACACAATCATGGTGAATAGCAACCTATTATGGGTAGAGCGGTCTTCCTCAATCCCATAAAATGGCTAGCCCTAGCTTAGTCTCAGCCAAATTACATAAAAAAACAAGTATATCATTATGATCTTCTTGAAATAAGTATAGCACTATGTTATGTCATTAATAAAGAGTCACTCACAAGTAACGACATGGAAAAAATAAGCTTAGAGCTTATAGCCAAAGCATTAAGAGTTAGAATAGATTTCTTAAGTGATCATAGTAAAAATAATACACATCAGAGATATCATATACACATGCATCATACATATCAGGCTAAACGTGGTAGCTAAAGCAACCTCTTCCTACAGCTAGTGTCCTAGATGGACAAGGCAAGTTGTCATCAAACCAATGATACATCTATGAATTACATATAGATCCACATATCTCATTGGGGAAAAGATCGATGCGAAAAGAATCACAGGGGTTGAAATGATAATCAAAAATTAAAAATATCCTCTAAAAAATCATATGGAAAGTGGGGTAACATGTTCTATGACATCCAACTTGCAATCTATGATGGGAAATCCTCAAAATTCCATGACAACAATGATATCAATCATCATATGATGATGACTTGGATGATGATGTTAAAGATAATGATTATGATTATGTCAATTATGATATTTAAAAAGGGAGAATACTAAGCAAGGTCATTAGAATCATCGTCATCATCACCATAATCATTGTTATCATCATCATTGTCATTGTAACCACCATAATATTTATCATCATCATCATC
This sequence comes from Pinus taeda, assembly GCA_000404065.3. NCBI lineage: Eukaryota > Viridiplantae > Streptophyta > Pinopsida > Pinales > Pinaceae > Pinus > Pinus taeda. The sequence continues at coordinate 78,347 of APFE031755504.1, read as the reverse complement.
CTATCCTTAGAAGTTGGGATTGATTCCTTATGGTTTTCTTAAGACTTAGACCAAACTAATTTCAAGGGCTCTAATCTAGGTTTTGATGGTTTATTGACAATCATACGTACTCCATTAGGATGTGTATATGCATTATAAGGGTGGTGAAAATTAGCGATGAAAGGAAAGTTGTTTCACCAATGTGAACAACCACCTCTATGGCTTTGACAAGTTTCTTAATCACAGACTGAACTTAACCAAAATCAATGTTACTTTTAGTCACAAAGTGACCTTAGCTTTTGTGTATCAGTCAACTATAAGATTATTTAAAAAAATAAACCTCAATAGTGTTTAGCTATTTGTAATGCAATTAGAAAAATAAATATTTTTGTATTATGAAAACAAATAGCCATTCTGTTCAACTTTCAATGGAGGTTTCCCAGAGATATGTTGTCCAACTAGAATAATATTGACTTTGTGAATCATCGATATTCCAATAGATAGATACTTGACCTAGTCAAATGTTAAATATTTGATGAACATTTAATTGTCGTTGCAAATTTGAGAAACAAAATTATTATCAAATGTCTAAATAACTTATTGTAGGATATCTAAAGATAATTGTGTTTGTTAGATATCTAAAAAATGTCAGGTTTCTTTTTTTAAATACAAAAATTATTTTCAAGTGAAATCCAACAGTATGACTAACCTGTCGTAGTATGACATTGGATTTTCCACCCATATGCACTAGTGGGGGTTAGAGGTTAATGATCACAAGTTAAAAGGATAAAGGTTTAAGGCTTAGGGGCTTCATGGATTTTAGGTTAGGGGATATGGCTTCAAGATGTTACAAGAATTTACAATTTGCGTAATTAATTGTTTGATCTCGATGTTGTTATTAAGATTCTATAATATTCCCCAAATATACAAATGAAATGAATTCAACAGCTTTAGATTGGCCACGTATGTTAGCTTCTTCCAACAAATTTTAACTGGATCAATTTTATTCAATTCATGATTGAAGGGTGGCAACTAAACCTCTTTATCATTTTTAGAAAATATGTCATTAGTGCCTTATTGCGGTCCAGGTATTATCTAAGAAACACGAAAGGGAGGAAGTAGAGAGATTGGTGTTATACTGATCTCTTTGTGCACATGGAGGGGAACCTAGTCAAGTTGGTCCCAAAATGCTTGTAGCGGTCTCTATATCCTATCAATCCATTGTAGCCTTGCACTTTCTGTAGTATCAAATATACAAATCCAATCAGCATGTTACACAAATGTATGTATTGTGTGAAGTTTGATATCAACTCAAATTGAAATTGCTCATCATCAATCTGTATGGAGCTTCCTTAGTCCTCAAGCCTTCTCCTATGTGGAGCTTGAGAAAATATGTGCATACATATATCACATTATAGCATGTTGTGGAGTACATTTACAAGAAACCAACCATTCAATTTTTTATATTCTGTCAAGATTGAGGCATGTGTTAAATGCTTATTATCTCCATCTGTGCGCAATGGTGTCCTTAATAATTTGAAGTTTCTGTCTTGCTAGTATGATCTAATTATTTCTTTGTGTAAGATGTTCTTTCACTCCCAGCATTGATATTTTGATGTTTATGAATAGTATATAGATACAATGGATGTCTCGAATAATAAAATAGACAATTATTTTACGATTAATAGTGTTTAATATTTGCATATGGTGTACATTTAGTAGTTCTACTAGTGGTTACTTAGGGTCAACCTAAATAGTTCTTTCACATGCACGAAAAGAAGTAAAAAGTGATGATAGGAAGGACTGGTGAGAACTTTTCTAATCGTACATGTCGAATCTGCAAGTGTTGTTGTTGTGCTCAATATCTTATTGGAGTACCTATCAAGTGACAAAGTTTGTACAAATGTTTGAAATGATTCTAAATAAGGTGGACCTGAGGGACTGATGAATGAAATCACAAAACAATGATTAACTGAGACCTATAGGTCATTGGAACATAATCACCTTGAACTCCAATTAGTGTTTGATTATTACAAAGGAAACATCTGACATATTATTGGTTAGCATTTTCAACATTGAAACCTTTACTGCACCTTTTTTCGACTTGGCAATAGCATTGGTTCAATGAAATTAATGCATGATCCCACTTTTAGGTAAACCAATGTCATCCACAATGCTTGTGTAGAACATGAGTACATGCTCAAATCAACTTGTCTTGGCTGATATTGGTAACCATCTTAGCCATTGTATCAACACTCACCACAAGGGGATATTGTGTGAATTTGGCTCAACACTCTCACCACAAGGCTATTATGGTGTCAACTTCACTAACTAAATGAAGGCTTTGCACCCTTCCAACATGGATATTGTGTTTTCTCCCTCCATTAATGCACCATTCTACAACAACAATGGCATTGAACTATTGCAGAAACGTTAATGCACCCAAAACTATTACATGAAGAATTCAAAATAATGATTAGCACAATTCCTATATCCCCACCTCAAAAAGTAAAAGATATCCATTAGTGTAAAGGAGATAGATCATACTGCAATTATTTTTATTATAGATGAATCCATCTGTAGTGTTAAACTTTAGAGACAATAGGGTATTTGAAATTTTAACATTGTAAATAGATTCAAAGACCCCTTTGTCTCTAAATTTTAACACTGTAAATGGATTCGAAGACCCCTATAGTGAAATGTAACACTTCAATATCAAAATTGCAATTTTCCATTTCTGGAGTGGTACATAATTAAAATTTACTAACATAAATGATTAATGCATACACTTGTTGTACTTTTTATTTGGTCATACTTTTATTTTTGGACTATAATAGTCATTTATGTTAAGCATTATTAATCTTGTCACTTATTATCTAGTCATGTATTTTAATCCTAGACTAAATTAGTCATTTAAGTTAGTTGCTTTTAGTTTAGTCACTTATTATCTAGTAATATATTTTATCACTAGACTAAATTATTCATTTCATTTTGTCATTTTTAGCTTGGTCACTTAAAATTGCTCAACTTTAGTAGTAATTCACTTGAAATAATTGTGGTGACTAACTTTTTTAGTCAACTAGTCATTAATTTCAATCATTTTCTACTAGTGCTAGTTAATATTGAAATTGAATTAATTGAGGAACATTGGCTTGTTAAGGGTGTAATGATAATAGATGGCATAGCCTCAATTGAAGAGTAGTTGTGGTCATGAGGTACATTGTAACATTGGAAATCAAAGATCCATTGAAGGAAAGACTACAAATATCCATGATTGGGTCATCATCCAGAGGAGAGATTTCTTCTTCACCACTTGGGGCTTTCCCATTTATAGGGGGAGGCCAAGGTTGATTGAAAATCTACTATATACAAGGAATGAGGTCAACATCTTGGTTCTACTCCCCTTGTTTTATCTCCATGTCCTAGAATAATATCATCCCCTCAATCCCTTGAGGAAGCTCATGATCCTGCTTTTGTATGCTCTCTTCTTCTTCAAGTTATTTTTGCTTTTATTCTTCTTCCTACTTTAGTCTAGCTTCTTCTTCTTCTTTTCACTTTAGTTCTTCTGATGCCTACTTTTACTCCCATTCCTTACCTTCATTCTCTTCCTTATGCTTTCGTTCTTCCTCATGTTTCTTTTCTATTCCCTGTTGCTTTCTCTTCCTTTCTACTACCATATCCAACTTTAAAATAGTTTGATCTACCTTGAACTTATGAATTTTCTCCTATGTGGGATATGGAAAACATCCCTCTTATACTTAATACTCACTGGGGTACATTGTTTCAATTGCTTTGCTTCTTGGGTAACAATTTGTTTTGGATTTGCGTTGGAAGGGACTACCTAGTTTCTTGGTGCTTGTGACTGAGAGGCATTATAGTAATTATTCATCTTTTCTTCCTCCATCACAGCATAAGTCCAATATTTCCAGATAAAGTGAAACTTGGCATAATGTTTCTTGTAAATTCGTTTGGCGACATACTGATGAAAATATATAATACCAATCCTAATGCTCTTCAATTTTGTGAGTTTTTCTTCTGCTACCTTCAATTTATTAGTCTCATAAGATGAAACCTACAATGGTGTAGTAGGCAGAGGTGCCCTGTTCTTCCTCTACAGTACTGCAGCTAGACATATGACAAGATGATAATAAAACTCTTGCATGACATCTTTATCTATAGGAAGCCTCAGTAAGGGATGAGATTGTTTATGGAAACCATACTCTCTAAGGCATGTTCCTTTTGGGGAGGCAAAATAATCTGCAACTTGTGACACTGAACTAATTTCCTCAAGAGACATGTAAGGGGTTCTTCCTCAAATATCGCTGAAGAAGTGATCAACTAGTTTTTCAAAGACTCCTTTGTAGCTTCATTCTGCTAATAATTTACAATAAATATGGATAGCAGGCTCTTTTGTTGTCTATTTCCAATCGATGCTAGGGAAAGAACTGCATGCACATATTCATTCTAGTAGGTAGACAAACATGTATCATTGATTCTTTCCTTTTGGTGGACTTTTCTCCTTGTTCACATTGATCTTCAACTGTTCAGACACAAGACCAGACGAATTAAAGATCTTCCCTTATGAGAAAATCTGACATAGCATGCAAACGCATCCTTTTTGGAAGGATTCAATATTCTTGAGTCCATAAAGTCGACAACAAAACACTATCATGTACTGAAATAAATTTTTGAATGTATTTGTCTACTGTTCGGTGTCTGGCGAAATGTTTCCATTTACTTTACCTACATTTTCACCAATTCCTTAGTGTTTAGGTATGTTGTTGTTGCATAGAAATGAGAGTTTATGTGTTTCTCAGGCTTAGGAGAGTTGTATATCAAGTGGACACCATGTGGTTTGTAGGAAGTAAGTTTCTACCCACTAGCACTATTTATCGACATGCTCTTTGTATCCAAGCATTGAAAAATCCATCTAATGACATCCACACATGGTAATACTAGGAATCAACAAGTGACCCTATGAAACGCTCACCTTTGGATGCTAATATAAACCTATCTATCCTCCATATCTGATTCAAATTTTGTAGTAGTGAAGGCATCCTTGATAGTATGCCAAGTGATATCAGAGTCCTTCTCAATGTACAACTATGTGTCAGATAGAATGGGAATTGATGTTGAAGGACTTTCAACCACTTCCTTGGTATAGGTTTCTATAGCCTCCTTTAATTCTAATTTCTTGGGAGGAAAGATGTTATCTAGTGATGAAAGGAAAATATGTTCAATATTTCCAGTACATGTGGTGACATATGCACTCATGATGATAACAAGTTATATCAACAAGATTAACTCAAGAAACAATCTTAAAGAAAAAAAATGACTAAGGAGAGGGATTGTGTAATACGAGGTTGCATGACGGTGAGTTTGCTTTCGAATTGCATAATTTGGAGTGAGAGAGGAGATTTTGTAGTCTTCACTAATAGAAGGTTGGATTAAGGGATGTAATTGTACAATGAACAGTCTCAATTGGTGGAAGAGGGGAAGGATTGTATAACGTGTAGTCTCAATGGCCAGGTTAGGTGACTGGTGGTTGGGATTGTGTAATGTGCAACTTCACGAGGCTATTAACTGTACATTTCAAAGTTTCAACTAACAAGGAAGGGACTTTCTTCTTGGGATTTCACAACTCACAGTTGGAGGAACCAACAAGCCTTACGGATGTTGTAGTTCAGCCCAGATAAGAGGTAAACATTAGATCTGAGACTAAGGAAGAGAAGAGTGTAGATCCACCTTAGAATGAGTTAGATAAATCATTAGAATCAACAATAAAATATCACTTGTAGAAGGTAGTAGCAGTAGAATCACTAGTAACTACAAGAATACATGGGAAAAGAGGCACTTTCAAACAAAAAGGTGATAAAAGCAACGAAAAAGGCAGCAAAAAGCAACACTTTAAAAGCTTACCTAGAAAAGAACTACAAATCAAATCCGAAGCTCCTTGACTCATGGGGATGGCTAGAGCTCCAATGTCAAATGTGAAAATGAGCTCTAACAACCTATATTTTATAGTTTTACCCCCATTGGATTATGGTTAGGATTTCTAGTGCCTGTGCCTAAAATCCAAGAGAAAGAGACATGTGTCCATAGATAAAAAATAGAAACTTATGCCACATAGTAAAAGAATAATGAACACTCATTCTCTAAGGACATAAATTTGTCTTGTTCTAGAAGATTGCACAATCCCCTGGTAGAAATGACTGCACAATTCCTATTGACAAGGGATTGCACAGGTTGTTGGCTTAGTCAATTACACAATTTGGACTTTCAAGGAAGTATTGCACATTTTTTTGGTCAATGATTACTTCTCCCATACGATTGCATAGTTGAATTCCTCAAGTAGTTGTGCAGTGTCCAGGGAAAAGAATTTTGTAGTTCCTAGACTCAGGACCAATAACCAGTGTTAGATCAAGACAAAAGTTAGCTTGTGTTTCAAAGGAGTTTATTTTTTATTTTAGGTTGTGCAACTACTATCGACAAGAAAAAGTTAAGACATGACACAAGCGCTGAATGAAAATATAAGTGATTAAAACACTATAAAATCAAGGGAACACTTGACCACGGTGAAAGAGTTAGTTGTTAGAGACAAAAGGTAGCCTCCAAAATCAAACCATAAGAAATTTTTTGGAGGGGAGTTATTGATCCAGATCTTTTAACCTCAAGGAGCATATAACCAGGTAACTTAAACACATGAAAAATAAGTGGAAATCATAAAGTAACCACGACCTCCAGGCCTTGCTCAATCTGGGGAGGCCTCTTTCATTAAATGGTAACAAGAATGGATTACAATTAACTTTGCATAAATGAACCTTATACCTCCATATTGTATCATGGACGAAAAATGAAATCTCACATGCATAAACATACATCACCATTCAATTTGTGGCACAAAATTGTGTCAAACGTTTATAAACTTGACCATATTATGAACAAGTGACCTCTAGAGCTCCAAGGAATCTTTTTATTCCCTTTAGATTCCATGCAAGAATATTCTCCCAAGATTACCTAAAAATCTTTCTCGTTTTCTGTATCCACATGGGTGCGGTTCTGGCTTTGGCATGGTTCTGGACATGGTGCTCTTGGTTCCACCTACAAAAATGATCTGTTTCTCTTCAGTCCCACCATGCCTCCCCCTCGGATGCACAAATGTTGAGGTTTATATACAAAACAATGTCGGGCTTTCTAACAACCGAGCCGTTGGCTTGTTAGAAAATGGTGGTGCATAAGTTGAGGGAAGATACGGTTCAAACCTTGAGATGCTTGTATTTGGTTTATTGTTTTAACGACACTTTAATATAGTTCAACAATTATAATATATTTTGAATTTGGAGCTCCCCTTTCGTGGGCGAGCCCACCTGGGCTAGGACAGTTCGACCCCCACCTACTCTTGCATACATGTGGCATAGTTGCACTGATAGGTGGGTCAGGTCCTTCGGTGGGTGGCCCACCCACCTTATTATGTTTAAAAATATATATATGAATTTCATGGAGGGGTGGCAGCTCCCCACCCCAATATATTTTCTTATGATATAATTGGGAAAGAAAAATCAATGGTAGCTTTTACGGCTTAATAGCGGATTAGAGAGGTGAAATTTTTTCCCTTACTGACCATTATTTTTTGTGCTTCATCCCTTCACCAAATTATTTCCTCGTTAGGGACTCCCACTTATCCTAGTTTGACCAGAACATTGACTGGTTATGCATACAAATTGAGATATGTGTGTCATTCACATTGTTATAATGAGGGCGAAGATCACTATGATCTAGTCTTGGTTTCACTTCCATGTAATGAATTTTATTTTTCAGCTTTTTCACGGCCACTTATATTTTTGGAGCTATTTGGATCATTCCTCCCTTCTAACAAGATTTTTTGTTGCCAAAATATTTATGAGTGAAATGGAAGCTGAGGGAATTTCTCCCTCACTTTATCCTTTTCAATCCATTGGGCCTTACCTAAATTCATTCCTTTGAAACCAATATGAAGGTACTTCACGTCTCCCTATCACAAAGTCCTAGTCTTCCTTTCAAGAATGATGTCCTCCTATAGCTTGTCTAAGAACTTAGGTGAAAAATAGTCCACTATAGGAAATTGTCTAGCCTCTTTGATGTCCATGATCAAGGGAAGCTCATAAGGCTTCATGTTTTCAATGTTCACAACTGAGTACATCTACATGTATGCTGAAAAATTGAGAGGAAAATCGTTGTATCCAATATTCTCAAATATGGTGAATGGGCCATATTGGATTGGTCTCAACTTATTTCCTTCCCCTTTCATTATGTCTTTACTGTTGTGGAGCCACACTTTATCTCCAACCTAGAATTGGTGATAAACTTAGTGCTTTTCATGTCGGGCTTTGCATTGAGCTTGACTTTTCTCCAACTACTCCTACACTACTTGGTGAATCATTTGAATTAACTGAATCAACTTCCATGTTTTTTCCTTGTCATATTGCCCACTCAAATATTCATATCTCCCAAACACCATGTCTAAGGAATCCTTTGGAAAATATCCAAAGCATGTCTCAAGTAGACATAATGGATGTGGGCAACCAAAAATAGAGCCATACAAATTGGAAGAAGAGATGAGAAGTCTTCTCTGAAGTGACCAACTTTATACAAGGCATTAATACACACATTTTTCTAAATCAATCCACAATGACATCCAAATAGTCATGACATATCCTAGACAAAGGAAACCTGCCTACAAAATCCATTTGCACACTTTCCCATGGACTACATAGAATAAGGAGTTGTGTGTAGAGCCTCAATTTTCTATTAGTGATCTTGATAGATGAACAAAACACACATCCCTTTACATATTGAGTCATGTTATTTTTCATGTGAGGCCAATAACACAACCTTTACAAATTACACAAGTTTTTCCCTACACCAAAATGACCTGACACAAGAGAGGTATCTGTCTCTCTGATTACATGTATTCTCTCATTATTTGGGATATAAAGTTTTCCAAGGTGGTACAACAACTTTCCCTACATATTGTAGTTGTCCACCTGTGATACATGAGTTATATTTTCATAAATATCCTTAAAATCATCATCGTCAACATACTATTCAACATAAGTACCAAAAGATAAAGAGGCATTTTGAAAAACTATAGATGCAAAAATAGTAGGGCGAGAAAGCATATTGCCAATTTGTTGTTGGATCCCTTATTGTATTTTATTACCAAGTTAAGTTGCTAGAGGAATCCCGTCCATATTAAATGGCGTGCTTGTTGAATATTGGCTTGTGACTGGAGGTACTAAAAGGGCTGGTTGTCTATCTAAATGATGGTCTCCTTGCCAATCAAATAGTGGTTCCACTTCTTCAAGCTTTGAACTAAGGGATACAACTCCTCGTCATATGTTAGATAGTTCACAACAACTTGGGAGAATGTCTCTGAATGGTAACATACAGGTTTCCTCGGCTGCATCAATGCTGCTCCCATGGCATATCCACTTGCATCAGTCTCGATATCAAAAGGTTATTAAAGGTTAGGTAAGGAAAAAACTGGTGCAATACTACTCTTCTCTCTGAGTGTATCGAAGGCTTTCTGCTGCTTTTGACCCCACTAAAAGGTCTTCTTCACAATTGTCAATGCATGTGAGGGGTATGCAATAATGAAGAAGTTTGCAATGAACCTTCTCCAGTATTGTACTACACCAAAAAAGCTACAAAACTATCTAACATTAGTGGGTTTATACCACTTTAAAATCATGTCAATTTTAGAAAGATATATTTTTAATTGTCTACCTTTGACAATGTGACCCAAGTAAACCAAAGAGGTCTTACCAAATTCATAGTTAGACATTTTGACATACAATTTTTCTTTTTTCAAAACATCAAGAACCTTTTTAACATGACTCACATGATCTTCCCATGTCCTACTAAAAAAATAAGTACAAAATCATCAAGAAAATGCTTGAAAATATCATTGATCACCCTCATGAATGTGGCCACAACATTGCATAGTCTAAATGGCATCACCATCCATTCAAACAAAACTTGTTTTGTCTTGAATGTAGTCTTCCATACATCCTATTCTGCAATCCTTTCATGATGATAACCACTACGCATGTCCAATTTTATGAAATAGACAACATGTTTCAATTGATTTAATAAATCATCAATATACATACCAATGTTCAGTAAAGGAGCATCCTTCTGCAAGTGAATCTCATGTTGGATATCACACTTTGGAGGAAACCCATTGGCTTCCTAAAAAGGCCCATTATAGTTAGAAACAAATTCATACAATTCATTTTTCTAAGTGGGATCATAACCTTGGAAAGCTTCAAATGCCTCTACATCCTTTGTTCTCACAACTATGAGAATGCACTCTTTGATGGAATTAATCAATCTCTTCATCTGAACTTCAGTTACAAGACTAACACTGATTTTTGCATGATGAGCTCTAACAGTATATTCCACCTCATCTTTCGTGAGATGTTACTTGTTTCCATGGACAAAGAAAATTTGTTTCCCATCAAACAAGTATGGGCTCCCCAATACAATAACACAAATATACAAGGGTATAACATCGAGATCAACCCCATCTACTACTTTGGATGCAATGACAAATCTATCTCTACAATTCTTGGTTATATGTAGTATGTCTTTGTCATACACCCAACCAAGAGGGTAGGGTTTCAGATGATGCCTGGTCTCTAATCCTAAATTTTTAACTAAGGATTCTGAAAATCAAATTTTCTTGTGAACCTAGATCAAACAAGGTTTCTAATTTAGTATGTTTCATTGTGAATCTAATGTGGAAAAATTCAGTCAGGATTTCATTCATTACTAGAAGACTCATTTAAAGAACTTGTACTTGCACGTAATTTAGAATTTTCATTAGCATGAGGAGAAAGAGTACCTTGTATGCCCAATGTAACTTGTGGTCTATGTCTCATCACCAGAATTAGATCCAAGGTCCTGTTGTACAGTTTCCACCATATTTTTCTTATTCTTCCCACCAAATTGCTTTGGTTTCAACTTTGGATGCAGCTTCCAACAATGTTCATCGTCATGGACCTACTTATTGTAATGTGTGAAAGATGGAATATCTACTTCCTCATTCTTGGTTGTTGTTTCCTTCTTGTCCTTTCCCCTGCCTTTTCCTCTGAACTTTCCATTATGAGGTTTAAAAGATGATTTCTTTGGTTTCCCTTCCTTATCATTCTTACCCCTACTTTCAAGGTGAATGGCCTTCACACTGGCTGCATCAATAGTATTAGGCTCAAATAACAACAAAGAATTCTTGATGTAATTATGTAAAACACCAATATACTTTGTTATTGTTTCTAGTGAATCAAGTGAAATGCACAAGTTTAAAGCTTATTTTCTAAACTCTTGTGTGAAGATTTCTACATTTTGAACCTTTCCTTGTCTTAAATATTGTCATTCCATTAAAGAATTTTGTCAATAACACAAAGGATAAAACTAATCTTTTAATGTATACACAAAATTGGACCAAGAAGAAAGGAGATTACCAAGTTTGTGCTACCTTTATGCAAATTTTGGTCCCACCAGGTGAGAGTGGTGCCACTCATCCGAAGAGATAGCAATTGCATCTTGGCCTCATCTTCCTTTATCTACTGAATCTAGAAATAAACATCGATCTGTCTAATTCAATTTTTTAGCTTCTATGCGTTACATTCTCCATTATATGTGAGTAAATAAAACTTTACATTTAGCTTTAAAAATGGCTTCTTAGATGTATTTATATGATTCCTGCTAGAGTGATGAGAGGAAGAAGAATAATTATCACTTGAGGATGGAGATGGAAGTTCATGTGGCTCTCCTTTTCCACCTTCATGATTTACTGATGGATGGTCATCTATTTATTTCTTCTCAAGCTTGATTTTCTTGTCATATTCTACAAGAAACATGTCAACTTTATTTTCCATGGTGAAGAAGATCTTGCGATAGTTTCAATCATCCTCAATTCAAGCTTCCTCATATGCCATGTTTTATCTTCGTGGTGCACACCTTACTTCGTGATAAACATATTTGAGTTTTCCTTCTCTTTGGATCTTGTTCCTACTTATCATTCACTCATGCGACTTGTATCAAGAAGACTTGCACTGATACTAAGCTTCATCCAGATATTTTAACTTCAAGGATACATACCAAATTGCATATAAAATAGCATTCAACCAAGTAACTTAAACATATGAAAAATAAGTGGAAATCATAAAGAAACCATGAGATAAAAGGCACACATACTATTTGATTATGAAGTTCACCCATTGTGGGCTATTTCTCTCAGCCCTGCTCAAAGTGGGGAGGCATCCTTCATTAAATGGCATAAAAAATGAATTGCAATCAAATTTACATAAATGACCCTTATACATCCATATTTTGTCATGGAGGAAAAATGCAAAGCTCAGATGCAAAAACACACATCACCATTGGATTCATGGCACGGGATTGCATAAAATGCCTATAAACTTCACGATATTTGAGAAGGTGACCTCTTGATCTCCAAGCAATCTTTATATTCCAAAAATATTCCCTACAACAATATTTTCCCAAGATTCCTTCAAAATATTTCTTGGATGCCATGCATGCCTAGCCATGGTTCTGGCCTAGACACTCTTGGTTCCACCTGAAAAAATGCTTCACTACTCTTCGCCCTCACCGCACCTCCCCTTGGATACATAAATATTGAGGTTTATATGCAAAACATGGGAGGACCTTCAAACAAACGCATCGTTGGCTCACTGGAAAATGGTGGCACATAACTTGGGGGTGGGCTATGTATAAAAAACCTTGCACACATATTTTGTTCATTGCTTTAATGACATTTTAATATATTTTTGGCGGTTACAGTATATTTTGAATTTGGAGCTACCCGTTGGTAGGGTGACCCACCTGGGTTGGGCAGGTTTGACCCACGCCGATTCCTCCATACATGTGGCATTGTTATACTGACGGGTGGAGTGGGTCCTCTGATGGGTGTCCCACCCAATCTATTATGTTTAAATATATATATATATTATATATTTATATATATATTATATATATGAATGTCATTTGAGGCATGGTAGCCCCCCACCCCAAACTTTTTCTTTTTTTTATTTTTTTATGATATAATTGGAAAAAATTTTGGTGTCATTTTTGAGTGTTATTAGGAAAATTAAAGAGGAAAAACATTCGCCCTTTTGGACCATCATTTTTCATGTTCCATCCCTGCTCCAAAAATTTTCATCATCAATGACTCCCACTTGGCCCAGTTTGACCATATTTTTGATCGGCTATATCTTGAGCATACAAAATCAGATTTGAGTGGCATTCACACCATTAGAATTAAGGTGACGAGAACTACAATATGGTTCTAGTTTCACTTCCATCTGATTGCTTTTATTTCTAAGCCTTTTCAAGGCCACCTCTATTTTTGGAGCTACATGGATCAGTTGTAGTAGCTACAACAAAAGGCACTATCCATAAGTGCATTTGTAGAGCTATAATTAAAATTTCCATAAAATGACAACTTGAAAATAGGTTAGGAACATAAATTTCAAAGGTTTTATTAGAAATAGAGGAAAATTGAAGGAAGCACATTCTAAGGAAGGTAGACACAAGGTCCATACAACTTTTCCTCTAATTATTTTGCAGCAGGGTTTGAGTTACTAGCACTTGGGAGGAAATAAAATTAAAAACCTTGTCTGTAGATGGAAGCCACAATCTTGAATGGCTGATTGGTAATAGGATTGGTCCGAATAAATTTATGGAAATAAAACATGGAGGAAACAATATTCAATGAAGAGAATTCCTATTACATATTGAAATAAAAGTTGTAAATAGGCAGGACTTATACAAATGTTGAGAAAGAATTGAATCTTGCTTGCTGAATGATGGATCCTAGTGGGTTCGTCAGATATGATGGACAAAATACATATAAAACGTAGATACAAGTTGATACAAAATGAAATGTCAGGCTTCAATAGTTTCTTATCATTATCCCCTAATTTTTTAACAAATCAAAATGTTTTAACTTGATTTTTATCTCTAGTTTCACCTCAACAATTTGATATTTCCAGAAACACTCATAAAATAAATCTAAATCTGAAAGAGAGAACTGATGTATGATGAAGGATGTTGAGAAATATATATTTCTATTCATCCTGTAATAATGAAATAACAACACAAACAAAGTGATGGAAATCATTGTAACATGGTCAATGAAGCTTTTGAAGGGGTGAATTCTAAAATCATTACTTCCTTATGTGTCTAGCAATATGTATGCTACAAAATAAAAGGACTGAAGCTGCTAGAAAATGAGTGAAAGTGTCTTGCTAAACTACTCTAAGATTCATTTTTACCATCCCATACACTATAACAATAATTTCTTCCCCAAAACTAAATAAAACATCTCCTGAGCAACCAAAGTCAGTAAGTCATAAGCCTAATAACCCCATTATAAATAAAGTGACATAATCATGTTGAATGCCATGGAATTAAATATGGATGAAAAGAAGATATAAATATGAGAAAAAAGGATGACAAAATGATACAATCCTAGGATGAACCAATTACCTTTTTCTTCATCTCTCAAAGTCTTACCACTATCCAAGTGTATAAAATGAGCCCCCTTATAGGGGAAAAATAAAACACCTACACTAAGGGTCTCTGTTTCCAAAAAAACCTATTTATTCTCTAAATGATCAAACTTCAAATCATAATACACGAAGGAACTTAATGTCATTCTCTAGAAGCTGAGATATAAGGTTTATTCTTCGTAGATTTAACTTCAATGATGATTATTTTAGAATGTGACCTAGAGCCTTTTCCTAGAGTGATTTATATGTGTTCCAGTTTGTTTTCTTCATCTCTCTTACCTGGCATAGCCCCACTATCAATAGGCCTATTCAGTACCTCAACGAGTTTTCCTTGGTACCATATAACTATAGCCTTGCTATTAGAAGGTATGCTCAGTACCCTAATGTGTTTGCTTGTACTTCCCAATACTTTTCATTAGTCTTTCTTTCTTTCCTCATATGATGATTTTTTTTATATAACCACTCAAGAGATTTGAAATAATGTTTACTGCTGATTGGAATTTTTTGGAGGGTAAGGAAGTCAGGTGGTGCCAAAGTATTTTAGATTTGCTAGAAACATAACTTATTACTCACATTTAGCCCATGGGAAACACCGTTCGCTATAGCCTTAAACCTCGGTTATTTAGTGTCTATTGAAATGAAGCATGTCGAATAATAATTGAAAGGCCCCTTTAGTGGTCATACTAGATTTATTTTTAAATCGTATTGAAGTTTTAGAGGAGTGGTCAACCATATGACACCCTTGAATAATACCTTTTAGAGGAACTTGGAACAATTTCTAGGATAAAAACTTTTAGAGAAACTTGAATTATTTGACTTATTCACCTGATAGTAGAATTGTTGATTATTACAACCCCTAATTACCAACATCATTTTAATCTTAAGGATAGGAAGTGTCAAGCATGACAATGAGAAAACCACCCCCTCAAACTGACTTAATGGACGATCCTGTCCAGGTGAAGTGGAGAAGGATCTACCAATCAACAATCATAGTCGCTTTATAGAATAATGAGGAATTAAGATCAAATCATATCTTACAAGACTTACCACAACAATATTTTATGTAGACATAAAAAATAACCAATCATGATTAATTCGGTAGTAACGACTATAGATTTTGCAACAATGATGGTGGTAAAAGTAACAACAATAAACAAAATGGTACTATTATGTAAGAATTTAGCATGTGTCATATCCAAAAGAAGTTGCAGAAACTATGCTTTATGATGTAGTAACTATGCCTAAGGGTGTAGCAACTAAGTCTTGGGGAGTTGCAGCATCAAAAGAAGTTAATAACCAAGTGTTGAAATCAGAAAATTCAGAAATAGTTTTATTTTAAGATAATATATATTTATTGTATTCTTCTATATCGCCATACCCTACTTTAGTTGAATAAATGAAGATATCCTTCATGTGTAGTAGTACTTTCAATGAAACCATGTGTGTAACAAATACAGAAATGCATTCACACTCATATTTGAAATATAACCTTTAATGCATATCGAAGCATGAGAAAGTAATTTATTTAGCTAATACAGTGCCAAGGGTTGTTGAGTGATGGAGGAATATTCTATGTCTATGATTGTTTGAAACTAAACTTCAATGTGATCCACATATTCTTAGTCCTTTTATTCACTAAAAATTGTTGGCATATCTCACTTTATCAAGTTGTGTAGATCGTCCACATCTTGTTGATTTCTCTCTTGAAGCCATGAAGGATCAGATGATAGGTAAGAGAGAAACTCGTCAATCTTGGGCTCTAATATCTACTCTTCATTGATTATTTCGTCCAATTTTGCAAGGATGTGAAAGAAAATCCTTGGATTTTCTCTTCGATATTTTTCATGAACTTTTTCATCTTCCCTTGGATATTTATCATATGTCCCTTATTGTTCTCTTCTTCCCTGAGATGTAGTTATATTTTTTATTATAACCAATTCATTTTTATTGTCTGGATGGTCACATTTTCAACAGTAATAGTAGTGTCAACTATAACAGTAGTTTCAACAGTTAAATAGTACTTGTTAAAGTAGATTCAATTGTAACAACATCAATTGCTATACTAGTTTAAACAATAACTATTACGGTAGTTTCAACAATAGTTGTTATAGAAATTTCAACAGTAACTATTACAATAGTTCCAATAGTGTAAACAAAAACTATTACAACAATTTCAAGAGTAATAACGGTATCAGTGGTAGCAATAGATTCAACATGAGTTCCAATTATGTATTGTTCCTCTAATGATCTATGTATTGGGGCTTCTTCTTCAGGTAAATTATCTTCTTCAGGCTTTGTGGTAGTAAGGGAAGTTCTTGAATTTACCCCTCTCCCCAATTTGAAATATTTTTCATTACAATCAATGGGGGAGTAAGTGGGAAATATGTGTGCTTTGAATTGTTTTGAAACCTTATTATTTGAATTTAGTTGAGGTTGCATGGGTAGTTGATATTTTAAAGGAGGATTAATTGGTCGTGTATTGGGAAAAATTTACAATTGTTGTTGTTGCATAGGAATCTAAGTATGTATAAGAAACTTCTCTCGAAAGGAGGCTTTAAACTATACTATAGAAATATCTTACTCACAGGAGAGCTTTATTGTGGTCATAGTGTGGGGTATTGAATTAGAGGAGGATTAGAATTTTTTCACGGAATAGTAAGATTTTCAATTTACTAAGGAACTTGTTGAAGATCATAAATGTTAGTCCAAGTATTCAAAAATGATGATGGGTTTTTATGTATACCTAACAGTCAAGCCTTCCATGGCTTGTCTGTCACATGACCTAATTCATTAAACATTGCATTTAATCCAGGAAATAATGGATAATTATTTGTTGAGTCATCCTCCTCACCAATACCATAGAATTTCAAATTTCTAAGTGGGCACCTTCTGCGTGAGTGGTTTTTCTACAATTGGAGCAAAACATTGGCAATTCATTTTCAACTTCATCTTGCTTCTATTTTCCCTTAAGAACATCCAATTGCAAAGACAAAAACTAATGGCATAATTTTTTTTTTATTGTTTCAATTGATTTTCCAAATCTATTGCATTCATGTTTATTTAGAGATCAACGTTTCGATCCCATAACTATGGTTCATATTCAGGATGAAAATAATTGAAGAAAACTGATCAAACCCTAGTAATTAATAAATAGGTGAACTTTCATGGTTTTTGAAAAATTGGCCAACAATGAAACATTTCTTTTGAAATTGTTGTACACTGATTAATTAAGTTATTTAAATTAATATGTATTGAATAATAATAGATATGGATTTTAAAGAAGGAATAATATAATTGTTAAATATAATAGCAATAATTTATATGTTGATATATTTAATTTACTCTTCTTATTTCAAGAGTAGCTAATATATTTAAATACTTTTAGAGAAGAGGAAACATCAATATTTCTCCATAAAAATGGAATAATTTGGTTAGCTAATGCTACATGAAGGTGAAACCCTTTTTGATATAGTGTATCAAGTTTAGATCTAGTTCTTCTAATTTCATAGTGAAGAAGTGCCTTACTAACTCTTATGAAAATATGCTTGGTTTTATAATTTTTTGAGTGATCAATTCTTGCAAAACTAAGAATGCTAGACAAATCTCTGTAGCATTTTAGGAAGGTGAGGTCAGTTTTCCTCTTAGCTATAATTATTTTGAATCATTCTAAATATTGAATTTCTCTCATTATGTCTCTTCCGTGTAGGGTGATAAATTCGGATTTAAGATTTATTTGATTGTTAGCTTCCTTCAATTGATTTTCCAAATATAGCACATACATGTTGATTTAGTGGTCGATGTTTCAAACCCACAATTGTGGTGATGGCTTCTATGGGCCTGACCCGGGTTTGGAAGTGTTATTTAGCCAAGCAAATCCCATAGCTACCGACTCTTTCGGTAATAACCCACAGAGTGTGGACTGAGGTCTCACTCGAGGTAGCAGGGGAGGGTACTAGAACCAGGTTTCCGCACCCTAGGGATGACTTGGTGTGGTCTGGAGGTTTCTGGCACTTGTTTACGGCTTTGCATTGCGTGGTATTTGCGCAAATCTAGCTTCAGTATATCTTTCTTATTAGTGCGCTATTCTATTAGATGTTGAGGTTATCAATTACCAAGGTCTTTAAGCAAACATTTAACCAACACAATTAATTCATGTATTAAAATAATCCCATATTTATACTCATTCCAACTATAAGCATATAAGATTAAACAGATAGTATGACAGTTTAGAAGAAACACAGAATTCCAGAAGAAACTTATCTTTATTTCCACCTTGTCCTTAATACATCCAGATCTGCCCTGCACACTCAACTCCATGGGTTTGCGCACACAACTACAAACTTTCCAGGCCTCTGCACACACAGCTTTAGAGCCTCTACCTACTACACCAATCCCTTGACTTGGACTTACAGAGGCTTTCAAAATATCTTTTTCAAGAACCCATTACATTTCATATTCCCCAAAAGAACTAATTTTCCCTCATAGAGCCACACTCTATTTATACCCTTCCTTGGCACGTGATCCCTGTGTGGGCTGACTCTATTTATATTTCTTTACATTATTTTTGGGCGAACTACCCTTTGACTCAATCCTACTATAATTTGTGCTCCGCATACTTTGGAGTTTTTACAATAATTTAATCCTACTTTTTGGGCTCTCACCCCAAAACCCATGTCGCAGGACCTCCGCTACCCAATAGTCCCCCAAAAAAATCATTGTGACTTATCCTGAGTAACTTGTTGGCATGGTTAGATGCTCTTCCTTGGCTTCTTGGTTCACCTCCTTGTGAGTGGTGCTTGTCTTCCTGCTGCTCCTTCATTGTTTCCTGCAACACTTTGTCTGGCTCCTGCTTCAGTGTTTCTACCATGTCTCGCAACTGATGATGCTCATTCTACTCTACTCAGTTAACATAGAAAACCCCCTCATATTGTTTTAACATGAGTGGGGGATCCGCATACAGGACCTCCTGGTACCACTGCAGCCACTTCCGACCTTCGTATCTTTTCTTGACGTTGCCTATCGCAGCTTGTGTTGCAATTTTGCAATATCCTGGCTAATGTCCACAAGATCCTAATCTTCGAGGGACATCAAAGATTATTTATTAACTGCATCTCTTCACATGGTCACCGTCTCTCTATCCTTTTGTTGTTGTATTGTAGTGGGTCATCCTACCCTTGGGTGAGGCAACAACATCCGAAACAATTCGACTTTGTATTCCCTCTTTTATGGTACATCCCCTACTAGTGATGTTGCAGCCTGTGGGATGCCCACAGCTGTCACCCCCATACTCCTTAAAAAGCCTTGATGCTCTATTGGCCAGATTACTACCTATGGGCGCATGCCTTGTCTAGCAATAATGAACAGCTCCATCTATGTTTCTAAAGTGTAGGCCACCTAGTGGATTCCCCTTGGTGATTTATAAGCTATGTGAATTTCGAATGCACTAATTTCCCTCTATTCCAGTTCGTGTAAACATTTTGCGTAAAACCTGTGGCATCTCGTTCCATATATGGTTCGTACTTTTTCTCTTAATTTCCCCCCACCCGCTCGCTTTTGCCATGATGCAGACATATTTTCATGAATAGTGATATCAACAGTCATCATTCCTTTTATCAGCACATCCGCGTGAGCCTTCTTGTGTGACCACTACCCTTATGTGTGGTTAAATGTATGCACACCATAATACTCGTGCATCCGTCCCCTAGGTCGTTTTATCATCCCCCGCTCTCTTACAACTGGGTGGAGTGGTGAGACTATCTTCTGAATGACTAGTTAGATAGTAAGCTTGCCCGTGTAGATCTTGAGGTGACTGCCATTCACTCTTCCCGGGAAGGGGTCTCCATTGAGTTTAGCTAGCTGAACCACGCCCCCATTGGTGACTTCTTTGATGACATTGGGTCCCAACCAATGCATGCAGAGTTTTCCAGTTAATTTTTATAACTTACTATAATAAAGCAATACTAGATCATCCTCATTGAAGCTGCACACATTCATATGGAAATCATGTCATTCCTTCTCATGCTATTTCTGTACATGTTGATGGAATCTAGCCAAAAATCATTCCTCCTCCAATTCTTCTAGTTGTGCAAACCTCTCTTCCAGGGCCCTACGGTCTTCTATACCTGTGATTGCCATGATCCGTATACTAGGCACAATATATTCCATAGGCATAACAGCCTCCTTGCCACAGACTAAGCGAAATGGTGTCTAGCCTGTTAGCTTCTTACAAGTCGTTCAGTATGCACATAGCATAGCAGGGATGCATAAGTCCTAGTCATTGTGTTGCGCATTACAAACCTTAGTCAATGCGATCTCCAAAATTTCGTTGAAGGCCTCGATGGTCCCATTTTCTTGCGGATGGTAGGGTGTACTTTGTTGGTGATATATCTGGAATTCCTCCATGAGTGCACTAATCGTTTCATTCAAAAAATACATTCCCCTATCACTCATGAGTATATTGGGGTATCGAAACTTGGTCAGGATGTTTTTGAACAAAACTTTCACTGTTGCAGCAGTTGTACAATCCTTAACTATCTATGCCTCAGCCCATTGGGTCAAATATTTGGTCGCAGTGATGATATAACATGCGCCCATATTTCCTCGCAGTTCAATAGGCCCAACGAAGTAGATCACCTAATTCTCAAATGGTTGTAGCATTATTTATGGCTGAAGTGGCATTTCTTCCCTTCGCGACCGTTTTCCCTTCCATTGACATACATCGCAGGCCCGACGGTATGCTTTTGAATCTTGATGTAATGCAGGCCACCATAATCTAGTGCGAAGAATATTCTAGGCTATGGCGTACCCCACATAATGTATGCCAGCAACTGCTTGATGCGCTTTAGCCAGGATTTGTCCATGCTTGAATTCCTGTACATATCGATGTGATATTTCATGGTTTCCCATCTTGTAGAGGTGGCCTGCAATTACGGTAAAATCTACGATGCGTATCAGTAATTCCTTATTTTGCTAAATAGAATACCCCTATGGTGCAGTGCTCGTAGTTAAAAAGTGGATAATATCTTCGAAGTGGCCATCTACAATGCGCACGGCATATAACTGGGCATCCGGGAGTCCCTCCTCTAGATTTTTTAGTTCTTTGCCAGTCTCAATTCGGGATAGGTGATCTAGACCTGCATTTAGATGTCCCAACTTTACAACAACCTCAAATTCATATTCTTGAAACAGTAGCAATCATTGACAGATGCACCCGCCCAACATAGGTTTATTCACTAGGTATTTGAGTGCAGTGTGATCAATATACATCTTAAAATTTCCACTAAGCAAATAGTGATAGAACCTTTGGAGCGTGTATACCATCACCAATCATTCTCACTTAGTAGTAGAGTAATTCTTTTCTTCTTTGGACAACATGCCACTTGCAAACGCAATTGGGTGATCGATTCAAGCTGCACCTTCTTGAGTGAGTACCACATCCAATGTGATACATGATGTCTCGTCATGTACATGAAATTCAACGTCCCACTTTGGAAAGACCAAGGTAGGGGCAGATGCCATTTTTTCCTTAAGCGTTTATAGGTTTTTGTTACATTCGTCATTCCAGCAATGCATAGCATCCTTCTTCAGTAAGTATTCCATTGGAGCCATGATCTAGCTGTAGTTTTTTATAAACATCCGGTAGTAGCCCGTGTGTCCCAATGTAGCACATAGTTGCTTCACACTTCGCCTGTGTGTCCCAATGTAGCACATAGTTGCTTCACACTTCGCGGTGCTTGCAAATTTAGTATGACAGTGATTTTTGTCGGATCCACCATCAGTTCTTGCTTACAAACCACATGGCCTAGCAAGTTCACAAAAGGGACGAGGAAAGTACACTTCTTTAGGTTGAGCGCAATATGGTGCTGGTGGTAGGTATCCAGCATAAATCATAAACTCGCAACATGTTTCTTAACCAAGCCAAATATGGTCTAGTCATCCCGGTAGACTTCTAAGAACTTGTGGATAAATTCTTCGAACGCAACTACCACAGTACAAGAAAATATTGTTGGCACATTCTTCAGCCCAAAGGGCATTACCGTATAATAAAAACAACCCCATCCGATAGCAAACATTGTCCTGCTTTGATCCTCTAGCATAATCTTAATCTGATGGTACCTATAGAATCCATTTGTGAAGGAGTAGGCTTCCTACTTGCCCACATTTTCTACTACTTCGTTCGTAAAGGGTGTTGGAAATGGATAGTTAATGCAGGAATCATCGAGCTTCTGTAGATCTACACAGATGTGGATCTCACCCTTCTATTTCTTCTCCTTCATGACCATAGGACTTACCCAATCAGACTCCTCGACTGGTTCAATAATTCCTACTACCAGCATTTTGTCCAATTCGTCGCGGACCTTTTCTCTGTATTTTGGATTCAGTCAGTAGGTTCATTGTTTCCCTCACTTTTCATCTGGCTTCAAAGTTATTTTCATCATCCCTAAGTCTCCTAGAATCCCTTTCAGCTTCGTAATTTTTGTAGGGAATAAATCTCGGTATTCACAGAGCAACGTGATGACCTTTTCCACTATGGCGTTGTCCCAATAGTCCCCAAGCGTAACATACTTTAGCTCTTCCTCTGTTTGAATATTTACCTACTTTGTTTTCAATGGCACCATGATATTTGGATCTTCTATCTTGGGGCCGCGCACCTCACAACTACTTTTGGATTCGGGTATATTGATGTCACGCGGGTCACCATCATCATCTTCTACTTGTACATTGTAACATGCTAAGGCCTGGCTCAATTATCATGACCAGTCTGACATCATGACTTCTTCTAGTTCTGGGAGTGTTCTAAAGATGGTAGTTTTTACTAGCTATAATGTGTCGTCCATAGTATCCATCCATTGATCTTCAAAGAGAAATGTCACTAGAAACCCTTCGCGCATGTTATTCCAGTCATTGCTGCCATGTTGGAGCTTTATTCGGTATACCAGTTCCTTGGAATGACATCCAGGGTGTTATATGGGAATAGTGTCCACACAGATGCTCCTATTCCCACTAATATGGGTGGATATCTTAGAAACAAACAATCAAAGTCTACTATTGATTCCTTTTATGAAAATAGATGAGAGGAGAACCAAGAGGGCCAACCTGAGTCTTGCGCTCGATTT
>APFE031755504.1:3707-32318 GCA_000404065.3 Pinus taeda | reverse complement strand
TCATCCATTTGGACGAGTTTGTCGCTATTCGGTTTTAACGAGTTTAACGACAAAGATAACTCGGTCCCTTTCAATTTTAGAGAGTCTGAAAGGAATGGAAAGGAGACTCCAATGATTTTTTTTCGTCATATAATCCCTTAAGTCCGAAAAAGCGTAAAATAATACAAAAGGGATGAATTTTTGATAGTTTTAACGAGCCGAACAAGACAAGTGCTCGACCTTTTTGTGTAATAATCCCTCAGGTCCAAAAAGATTAAAATCTAGAGGAGGGATAGCACTTCCGATGCCTTTTAACGAGCCAGAGAGGCCAATCGCTCAACAATCTTTTCATATTTTATGAGTTGGGTGAAAAGAGCTTAAAGAAGACTCATTTTCGAGGAACAAGTGATGGTTTCGGGTAGCAGTTGATTCCAGGTAAGATTTGGAATTTTCCAATCACGGCAATGTTACAAGGATGGCTAGCAGAATCACTCTTCGCAGATGTTCCTCGAATGGGTAAACAATCATATGGGGGTGAATGATCGGCTCAAAATAGAGTGGAGGTGATGGCGCGAACACGACCAAGGCTTAGAAGCTAGTGATAAGGCATTCACAATGGTTATTTACTTGTTCATTTATTAATGACCTTAAACGCGGGGAGAAACCCTTTCCCATGAATTATGTTTATTTTTTAACGAGCTTGAACTATGCGCTAAAACTTCTCGTGGAGAGTTTATTTTTTAACGAGCTTGAACTCTGCGACAACATTGCTTGCCAGTCGTATGATAAGAAATGTCTCATTCAAGATGCCATTTTTTATGGAGCTTGCACCTTTTGAAGCTTAGCCCCGAATCCTTTCTTTATGCAAGTTAGGAAATGAATAGCCTTACGGGTTTAAAGGGTTAGAGGTCCTAAAAATTTAAAAAATAAATAGCCGCTCTTCACTTGCATGAAGAAAGGTTTGCATGCCCCCAAGTATAGCGAAAAATTTCCAGGTTAGCAAGAATGTTTCATCTGCATAGCAAATAAAATTGTTTCTCGGCGATGTCTATCGAAACAGACAAAGGGGAGCTTAGCCACTCGGAATAACCTTAATGAAGGTATCTTATTCCAGTCTGTTTCCATTTTCCTGTGAGGACGGGTTCACCAAACTAGTCATATATCTCTCACAGAAATCAACCCTATACCCAAGGTTTTCTTATCGAAACAGACCAGGGTGCATGCCCCCTAGGTTTAAGTCACATCTTGCTGAATCAATCGCGCTCATCAGGTGGATGGAATGGAGTCCGATCAGACATTTCTTGCGTGAAAAGACCATTCAGGGATGGCATTTGAATATTTACGATGTGTGAACTAGGGAATGACATTTGGTCTACGAGCTTCACCATTCTGCCTTCGTGCGGAAAACACATTACTCTAAAGAGTGACAAGACGATGGATCCCATGCAATAAATATAGTCGCGTCCAAGGAGTAGATTGTAATCTAAAGGTCCTTGAACTACCATAATGTTCATGTGAACAATTTTCTTTATCAAAGTAATGGGCACATTTGGAAGGATCCCTAAAGGTTGACCGGTTCCCTTGTCGAAGCCTGTTAGATTTCTCATTTCAGGAAAAAGTGATGGCGAACCAAGCGCTTTCCAAGCAGTTGAGGAGAGGATACTCACAGAAGCGCCTTCATCAATTATGGTACCAACCATGACCATTCTGTAAGCTTGAACAATGATTCTAACTGGTACACTGGCTGGAAAACGGGGTCTACCTAGTAGATTTTAGTTGAAGGAAACAACTAGGTTGCTTGGTGGTGGGACCGAATAGACGGTCGGGTAGGACTCTGATGAACTTCCTTCCTGTGGTAAAGGAATGGGAGGACTACCCCCAAGCTCATCGGAGTTGGTGTTGATGAAAAGAATTTGAATGTTGTTGTTCTCTTTCTCTTCAATGACGGTATCATTCGAAGATGAACACTCTAAAGGCAATACCGGGTCAATTTTCGTATTGACCCTTTGACTTTCATCTGCTATGCATTCTGAGGGTTCATTTTCAACGATAGGTGCTTCCGCGGACCACAAGGATCAGCCAGCCGGATTTTCAACCTATGGAGGGCTCGGCAAGAGTTTTTGTTATCCAGGAGGAAGTCGTAACGGTGAAACCGGATGATTATCTAAAACTCTTTTAGCCTCTTCAAGGAAGGGACAACGGTGGACAACGTGATCACCTTCACACAACTTACAAGGAAGTTTAGGATTCCTTCTTTGTCCACGTGCCTCACTTTCACTGGTTGACGGCGAGCATTCAACATGATCGCCAGAGGTTGATGCTACTGAATTGTGCAAACGAGGAGACCAATCCCTTAACATTCAAGGGATGCAGGGACAATCTCATTGATAGTGGTCTCCATTACAAATGACACATGAAGATTTAGGTTTTGATTGTGCGGTGTGTGGATTTTTGCTAGACGATACTTGGTTGTTCCCTTTCGATTTTGGTTCCTTTTTCTTCTTTTCCTTTTTCTCTTTCTGCTTCTTCTTCTTCTCAGTCAACCAACACTAAAATTAATAGTTACCAGGCTTTACGATGCCAAAATACGTCTCTAGCCTAGACCTCTAGATGTTGTGCGTTAAGTTCCAAAGAATTGTTAGATTCAGTGGATTTATTTTAAGTTGATCTTACTTAACAGTTTTCCTTTCAGGTTCACCACGTGATGTATGTATAATTCCTAAATGCAGTCTAAGATGATAAACAAACGTGTTATCTTCTTTCAGCAATGAAAATCCTAGCTACTAAAGGGAAGAAAGTCAAGCATCTTTTCTTCACAGAGCATAGAGCACATGCTAATATGCATAGTCCTAAATCAAGCCAAGAATTCAAAATGAAAATGCACATGCATGTATTTGTTTTCAGATCTCTTAATGTGTAAATGATGCTACGAAAGCTATGTGAAAAACTGAATTACTTTTAAAGTGACTATACTCAACAAAATTCTTTTTCAAAACGAAGTGAAAGCAAGAGAGACACTTTGCAATTTTGAAATGGAAATTTCTTTTCGACACTCTAGATATAGTAATTCAAATATTATGCAATAGTAACTATATAATCAACTATCTAAAACAATGGAATTGCTTCCTAAAACTGAAAATGACAGCTACGACACTTTTAGATCTAGAGACGGCAGTTCGACTATGCTACTTTTTGCAAAAGAGAACTAAAACGACGCACAATACATAAAAATGTTTATAGTTCTTTACACTAAGGAGGAAGAATAATGCAAGAGAAGTGGGTATTCACAGAAGTACATTGATTACAAACAACAAAAACTCTTGAATAAGACTGAAAACAGTGAGAAAAATCCACAGTCGGAGGGCAAAATCGATCCTCCCTGACCATCGCACCTGTTACACGGTGAACTAAATATGCAGTGCACCTACTCCACTCGGGAAGTGCAATGCATACAGGCTGCCTTGAAGGCAGGCTGCGATAGTTAAAGTGCGATACTTTGAATGAGATTTCACTCACAGTTTACGGTTTAGTTCAGGTGTTTAAGCTGAATAAGTACAGATCAATGTATGTAAAAACATAGGGGTGATCTAAGAGGTTACTAGAGCCACCACTTAGGGCAATTAGATTGCTTGTAGATCTATTGTTTAATTCATAAACAAAACCTGAAGATTGATTGCAGCAACATTGATCTACTTTGCATTTGTATGACAAATGCAGTTCGAAGGCTAGCTGGCTTGACTTCAGGCTCCGTCTGTATTTTTATAAAAGAAACAAGGATAGATAGGCTAACAAGTAATCTAGTCGCTCCCCAGTGGAGTCACCATTTTGTTACACGGGAATAGTTTCCACACGGATGGTGTTGTTCCCTCTAATATGGGTGGCTATCTTAGAAACAAACAATCAAAGTCTACTATTGATTCCTTTTATGAAAATAGATGAGAGGAGAACCAAGAGGGCCAACCTAAGCCTTGCGCTTGATTTCTTCTCCTTCTTGATAGATTTTTGTCACTTGCTCTTTGTCTGCTCAGCTTCGAAAGGACCTGTAGAATCACAGCAACATACTACTATGCAAGAAACATGGATCTAAGTTCATAAAAAATGCAAGATCAGATGTACATTAACCATATACAAGCATATATAAACAAGTACACAAGAATATGGAAGGAAACAAGAATAGCTTTATTCAGATGAAAAGTAGAAAGAAGATTACAACCATGAGCTCTAACCTAGCATCATCCTCCAGCTAGGAATCCCTTCTTCACCTCAAGCAAAGAAATATCACCCAACATTGTGAATGTACACCAGCATACCAACAACACTTCTCTATAAGTTACAAAATTCCAGCCCCTGGATCTCTGTGATGAGGGATCCATATATAGACGATTACAGAGAGGTGAGTCATCTTTTGGGATCTTGATTAGTGTCTTCTATCTGATATTTCCTTCTTCCACTTGGAGAATGACGATCTCTTACTCATCCCTAGTCGAAAATGGAGTGGCAAGTGTCAGAGGGGAAGATTCTGGAAGATTCCATGGTCTTCCACCTCGCATTTTTGTCCCTTTCATTTGTACATTCCCTACCATCACACCCTACAGAGGAGCAAAACAATATTCATCTCACCCTGTACATTGGGAAGGTGATATGCATCGCACCCTCTGCATTGAACTTTCAGTATGGTCCTGTTTTGACCATTTTATGAGCAGTTTTTAGTGGAGAACCTCTGCGAGATGATGTAATCAGTTGACCTTGTTCCTTTAGGTAGTGAAGCAAAAATTTTAGGGACTCAAGAGCCCTCAGTTTATGGATATTTGTGATTGGGGTTGAAGTGCCCCAAAATTTCTATGACATAGGGTATGATAGAATAAGTGCACCCATTCTGGTTAAGGCTCTATACCATAAGCTTTGGTCCATTTTCTCAGGTGTATGCACAGATTCTGGAATCCATCATATTTCTTTGTTATTAATAGCATTGGCTTCCCAAATCTGATTTGGATCATGCACCTTCAGCTTCGCCAATCTTCGAAGGTTCCTTCATGGGTACCCCACCATCGCGCCAGGGTCATGCACAATGCCCATTTTAGCGCATCAAATCATTGGTATTTTGGAACCGTGCTATCAAATTTAACCATGAATTCATCCACTTCTATCATTCCATCATACATTGATAGTTTGTAGGTCTAAGCTTTAACACAATATAAGGATTTTTTCATCATATTACAGTGAAGTGTGGTTACCCCATTCACCCTGTTTCACCCTTGCTCATCTTCTTCATTTGAATCACTGGTGCATGAGCTGGCATAGCGCCATGAGAGTCTCCTCTCCTCCTTTGGCCTATGTGTAGCAATCTTGTAGATACAATCCAATGCATCATCCCTTTCATCGTTGTGCACAGGTTCTATGTAGCATGGTCCTTCTGTTGGATCTAGCGGAATGACTACACAGAGCGACTTATTCTCAAATATCATCTTCCTCTGTTTGAGGTCAATAACCCCATTCATGTCAGTAGCCCAGTCAACCCCTAGCAACGCAGGATAGAGGCTATTTTCTTCCACGATTTCAATAACTTTGAAGTCCGTCCGGGTAGTTGTTCCATCAATATCTATTGTAATTCCTTGTAGCCTTCCAATGGGCAAGGTCTTCTACTGATTAGGCATCCACAATTGGATAAGAGTCCATTGTAGTCCAAGCTTACCCATGCACTCCCAAGTTTGTTTAGGTAATGTATTTGCATCGAAGCATAGGTCCAGAATGACATGATCCATCTAGTACTCACCAATCTGCATCATTAACCACATCTCCCGACCCATTCGTTATGTGTGTATTCTTACTTTCTGGACTGTGGGAGGTTCACGTGACCTTGTGCACCGATTAATCACTTCACGTAACCCTCTAACTACCATGTTGTCACGAAGCAGTTTTATGCATGTCTCTAAAAAGATAGTCAACATCGATGGATCCCTATTCGGCTTAGGCCGATCCCTACTACCTCAGGTAGAGACACCCGTGAAGCTTTCCCTAGCTTCCATATTGGTTTTCCCATTGACCTCTCCTGTGGGTGTGCCGCTTCACACTACCATGTTTACCATGGGTTCATCATAGTGTGGTTCATATCTCATCATCTGCATGTCTTACGTTGTTGTAGGAGGCGTTGCCTTTTTTTCGTGAATCTGAGCTATTAGCATGGGGCAATCTAGCAACTCATGGTCAAATTGTTCACAATACGGACATGATACTAGAGTTGGATAGGTACAATCCCACACATAATGTCCTGGTCCTCCACAGTTTTAATAGATTAGCTGTCCACAACCCCTTCTTGGTCCCATTCTACCCTATCCTCAACCGTGTCCCGTGAACCCACTGTGTGAAAACGCCATGGCTAGATCCTGACCTCACACCTTAGTCTGCATTCTATAGGTAGGTGCTTGGTCTATCAGCATTTGATAGCTACAACAATCTCTCTCTTTGTGACCCATCGATCCACAAAAGTTACAAAAGAGTTGTTGAGGTGTCTGGTTGTGTTTGGGAAATAGATGGCAGTTGTTAGTGTTGTGCTTCCCTCCTACCTGACACTTTGTGGACCAGAGTGCTGCAATCACACTTGGCCCTACCTATACCTCTGGTCACAACAGTGTGGGTCCCCCTGTTACCACAAAATTCACCAAGACCAAACAGTGCTCTTTATCATGTCCCTGGCTACTGCACTTTGTACACCATACTTCCTCCCAGACTTCTAGTCAGGTGTTTGTTCTTGTTTTAACTTTTGTATTTGCAAACATAAATTTTGGACCTATGCTTGGATTTGTTGAACTCCCAACACTAGATCCTGTACCAGGGTTTCATGCCACTGCATTGCTACCTCCAGTGCTTCTACTTTGCTTGAGATCTTTTGTTGTGACAAGGCTGACTTCAGATATGGCATTAGTGATGTGATGAACCAAGTGCAGTGTTGTGGATCTGTCAGGGTCATGTTGGCCTCACGAATGGTGCTTTTCAACCTATGATCAAAATCCCATGGTGTCTCACTAGGCATCATTATGATCTCTTTGAATCTAACAACCAACTCTGCTTCTGACTTAGGCTGACTAAACTCCTTTGTTAATTCAGTATGGATGTCCGCTATCCCCATCATTGGGTTGATGCTTGAATACTTCATGTACCATGTTAGCGCTCAATCCTCTAGTGCGTTGACTAAGATGGCTTTCCTGATATTATCATCCACGACCCATTGCATGTGGCATACTGACGTTAGTACAAACCAAAATTGTTCTAGGTATTTGCCTCCTGCTCCGTTGAACACTGGTAGCTAAATCGTGTTCGCCATAGTTACCCTTGTTCTACTCCTATCCCTGATTCTCTAGATTTTTCAACATTATTTTTTATTGAGTCCTCGCACTTAACACCAAACACCCATTATGCAGATCCAGTTCCTGGCAACGGAACCATTTGTTGGCTTATATGGGCCTAACCCAGGTTTGAAAGAGTTATTTAGCCAAACAAATCCCATAGCTACCAGCCCCTTTAGCAACAGTCCATGGAGCACAGATTGAGGTCTCACCCGAGGTAGTAGGAGAGGGTGCTAGAACCATGTTTCTGCACCATAGGGATGTCTTGGTGTGGTCTGGAGGTTTTGCCCATTGGTTTACAGCTCCACATTGCTCACTATTTGCATAGACCTAGCTTGAGTATATCTTTCTTATTAGTGCGCTATTCTATTAGATGATGAGGTTATCAATTACCAAGGTCTTTAAACAAACATTTAACCTACACAATTGTTTCACGTATTAAAATAAACCCAGACTTATACCCATTCCAACCATATGTAGATAAGATTAAACAGATAGTATGATAGTTCAAAAGAAACATAGAATACCAGAAGAATATTATGTTTATTTCCACTTTGTCCTTAATACATCCATATCTGCCTTATGCACTCAGCTGCAAGGGTTCGTGCACACAATTGTAAACTTTCCTGGCCTCTGCGTACATAGCTGCAGAGCCTCTAACTACTACCCAAATCCCTCAACTCGAGCTTGGAGAGGATTTCCAAATATCTTTTTCAAGAACCCATTACATTTCATATTCCCCAAAAGAACTACTTTTCCCTCATAGAGTCATGCTCTATTTATACCCTTCCTTGGCCCGCAATCCCTTCACATGCCAACTCTATTCATATTTCTTTACATTATTTTCGAGTGGACTTCCCTTTGACTCAATCCTACTGTAATTCGCGCTCCGCATACTTCAAAGTTTTTACAATAATTTAATCCTACTTTTTGGGCTTTCTGTGCCAAAACCCATTTCGTGGGACCTCCGCTACCCATCATGTGGTTTATAGTTAGGATGTGAATGATTGAGGGAAGCTAATTGAAACCCTAGTAATTAGTAAATAGTTGAGTTTTCATGGTTTTTGGAAAGTTAGCTAGCAAAGAAAGATTTTTATGAAACTGATGTATGTTGATTAATGGTTTTATTTAAATTAATATGTACTAGCTAATAATAAATATCAATTTTAAAGAAAGAATAATTTAATATTTAAATATAATAGCAATAATAGTTTATATGTTGATATATTTAATTTATTCTCCTTATTTCAAGAATGACTAACATATTTAAAATAGTTTTAGAGCAGAGGCAACATTAATCTCTCTCCATAACAAGGGATTAATTTGGTTAGGTAATTCTACATGAAGATGAAACCCTTTTCGATATAGTGTATCAAGTTCAGATCTGGTTGGTATAATTTCACAACAAAGAAGTGTGAAACTAGCTCTTGTGAAAATATGCTTGTTTTTATAATTTTTTAAGGTATTTAAAAAGTTTTGAACAAAATACTAGTTTTTTCCCTTGTGGCTTTCCCCTTTGCTAATTTTTGTATATCAATATAAGAATATAATGATCCTCTTGCACTCCTAATTGAAATATTCCCTTAAAAACCATTTCTTCCTTTCTCAATGACATTCTTTAGCTACTTGATATATTCTATCAGCACGTGCATTAATGCATGTGAAAAAACTAAATCTACTTTGAATGAAATTTACATTAAAAAAACCTACAAGACATGTCGCTTATTTGTCCTGACTCCTTATGAGGTCGAGCCCACTTCACTACGTTGAAGCGATGCATAGATTCTTACCTCTCATCTAACTTCCTAGTAACCTAAAAGCCAAGAAAAATCTAATACACTTAAGGACGTTGCAGCTAAGAAAACAATTTCGCTTATGGTTTTGCGCACTTAAAAACCCCCTTAGAAATAGTGCCAAAATATTTGGAGTAATAATTGTATTTTATCTATTCTTGGTTGAAGGTATGATTACATAGGATGGATTTAGCATGAAATCCATCTTAGAATAGGTTGGAGTTATTTCAGTTGATAACTAGTTTCTCTATTTGGCATGTAGATTGTCAATGAGTACAATAAGAATTATGTGCCTAAGAAAACCACATGTAGTGCCCCATCCATGAAATTTTGGCGAAATTGATCACACTTTACCTAATTGGGGATGTTCTTAGAAAACACCACATCGCAGATTTTCCATATTCGTCTTTTACACAATTCATGTCTCACGTTAGTCACCTAATTATTCCTAGCATGCATTGTTCGGATTTTAGGTCATAAGCTACATCCTAATCGAGTTGACTTGGGTATGACTTAGATAACACAAATCCATGTCAAAGTCCCTAGGAGAAGAAACCCATGTTCCATAATTTCTCCTAGACCTACATAAGTATGCTAACCATTGAGGTTATCACTTTTATTGCATGGAAACCACTCTAACAACTCCAGGAAATCCATCATCAACAAACCAATAATAATACTTTCTATTTCATCAAAAATAAAGGAAAATAATAATAATTAACTACTTTAACATGTAAGATTAATGTGGCACATTCATGAAGAAACACAACTAAATAGGTAACATACAGAAAAACAATTGTAGTAAAATGACTGAAAATGGTTATTTAGAATGTGTTGAAGGCCCCGAAAATCGGGTCGACAACGAGGGGGATACCTGCCCGATCTGGACCTTGGTTGGAAGCTCCTTATCCATTTGGTATAGCGGGTCCGACTGGGGATATGAGATCAGTTTCCCAATTCAGTGTGTGTGTGCGAGAAAGATGGGTGTTTCTATTCTAAATGGAATACTTCTATCTAATCTAATGCTATGCTATTGTATTCTAATAAACAGAAAAACATCAAAATTTATGCTAACCCGGGGTGTGATCTTTCTCTCTACTGCGATCTAAAAAGATTCAAACAATAACTAGTATAAAAGTCATTCACTATCATAAGAAAAGATTCGATAAAAATGAGCTACTTCGTATAAGAAGTTAGACGAAACAGTTGTTAAAACTTATCGCATAAATGAGATATTCATACACTAAACATAAACAAATAGTTATCACCATACAAAAATGTCAAATGATAACTCAAACATCCATGCTGTAATATATAAATAACTAAAAACTGAATATCACTTTAATGCATAAGAAGAAATGGTTAAGAGATAAAAGTACCATTTATAACTAGTCCTACTCATGAGCTTCAAGCGACAACTAATTTATCTCTCCTTGATTTAACATCTACTAAGTGTACAAAAGTGCAACATCAGTAGCAGATATCAAATGCAAATATCAAATAAACCCTGTTCCATTCATTCACCAAAACCTTCTCTGAGGGTGCAAAAGTGCATGTTCTAAGGACAAGGTTTTGATAAAATTTCTGGACCCTTCTCTAAATGCATGAGAAGGGTTTAAATACTACTAATTAAATAAATTATTTACAGAAATTGAGGATTCAGTTTAAATGACCATCCTCTTTCTAAGAAAAAATATTCTAAAATTAAATCTACTATCTAACTATTTCTAAATCTACTCCTTAATCTCGCAAGCATTCAGTATTTTCCTGAGTAGAGTCGGCTGACTGTCTTCTACCTTTGGTTGAGTTAAGCAAACAAAATCAGCAAGAGTTGGCATTATCTTCTAAGTAAAATTGATGATATGCTTGAGAATCATCCAATGAATACGTATCATTACCATGTATGCCTGGTAAAAATCCCATTTCAACTTGGTTAATCCTTTGATTGCTTCTACTTTTCCTTCAGTCTTCTGTTTCTAGTTTGCTTCTATCACTGATTTCTTGCAATTTTCAGGGCTCGCAGGTGACTGAGCAACTAGGAACCTTCCTTTTCGAACAATTTTTCTTAGCGATGCACGATTAGCACATCAGAAACTGCCTCTGTTTCTTGATCTGGGCTTCCCTGATGCGGTTTTTTTGCCTCTTGCGCCTTTTTCTCTCATTCGGTATAAAGCCCAAAATTTGTAAAATTAGTATTTCCGTGAGCTCTTGACCCTGAGAATTAAACTGTCTGTTTCTGGTATCAGCATCGTTCAATACCCATTCAACCATGGCTGTATATGAGAAATTTGTGATAGACGCCTCAGAAGAGTTTCGCGGCTCTTTTTCTTCCTTGAGTGGATTAAGTGTGCCTTCTGAAATGTACATTAGAGCGTTGCCTTCCCTCCTCGTAGCTTTTTGCATAATACCCTATATAATGCGTCGTCCTTCTTTCCTGCAGTTTACATTGAGGTGGAAGTAATGATAAAGGACTAATGGTAGGAAAACTTTTAAATGTCGAAGATATGCAAGACATGCCACCTTACGTGAGTTATTTCTTCAAAAAACAAAACACCCTACTTCATTAACAACTGCCAATAACTCATTAATTCGCATTAAAATACATGACCAACTCTTGGCTAAAACGTTTTCTCGAATAATGAGCCAGAACCAACTGCGATGGAGGGGTCCTTCGATTTTGCTTTGTGATGTCACAGATCACAGTATTGCAATATCACAATATCGCAATGTCATCCTGCTATTTTTATCGCAAGGTCACAGTATCGCAACTTTGCGGTATCGCAGTATCGCAATGTCACAATATCGCAATATCATAGATCGTTATAATCCTTGTGTAATTCATGTGGTTTTTGCGATGTGCGATATTGCATATCGGTGATTTTTTAAAGTTTTTCAATGTGAGTGTTTCTTCATTGTATGCGATGTGATGAAGTTTCGTGTCGCAATATCACCTTTTGTCATTTTAACTCATTAGAAGGTGTATCCTATCATCCTTTGTGCAATGCAATATTCTTTAAGGAGTGAATTTAATTTTCTTCATTATGAAACTTAGGTTTTTTTAGATTTTTCAAGGTATTTTCCTAAGTCCATGATGTTGTAAGTTTCATCTAAAAAAGAAAATGTAACACTAACTGATTTTTTGATTTTTACTGAGGGTCCCCACTTATTTATTATTAGCAATAATACTTCATAAGGAGGGGGGTTGTTGGTGGCCATAACAATTGGCGATTCACTTGGAAGAACCAGTTATCTTTGTGTTTCTATTGAACCTTTTCAGCTTCCAAAACAACAAATTTTTCAAAAAAATAAACTTTATTATGGAAAGATAAAGTACATTATGCTCTAACCTGTCAATGACATTTTGTTTCAGTTATTTTCAACTTTGATTATTTGCTGCCTCAAGTTAGTCCTTGTGTTTACGTCAGTCATTAATTGGCTTGTAAAGATAAAACAAAGTCTTCTCTGTAAACCAGTTTTAAAATATACTCATTTGTCGTAGGTAGAGCCTCTGCTGCCAGCAGGCGGTCATAGCATCGACAGGGTTACCTTTTACCCAGCAATGATCTTGTATCCTACTTAAAGAAACCTACAACTCTCAAAGAAGAATCCACATCTACACTTATTGCTTTGATTTTCTTTTTATTCTTAAAGAACAATGTCTTTGTTTGGTAGCCAATTTATGACACAGTCATTCACTCGATTTATAACTTTGCTGAACAAGCTGGCTCGTGATGAGACCCCTTGCCTCTTGATTGTAAAAATCTTGAGTGAGTGCCCTGTTGTGGTATGCATTATTTGGCAAAGTTAGCAAGTTATAATATCTGTGATTATGATGAGCCGGCTCATGATGAGACCTCTCATTCTTCAAGATAAAGTGTATCCTTGGATTGTTCCTTTGAAAGTTGTGATTTCCTTAGTAGGGAGGAAGTCATTGTTTTCTTTAGATAGCTCTGGATGACAATGATAGAGTTTTTGGAAGTAACTTTTCTTCAAAGAATCTTTATTTTGTTATTGATACCTTTCATTGCACTGATATAAAACAATTTCTTCACTAAAGGTTATTTTCATCAAACTTTTATGAAGTTGAAACTAGTTCCATATCTAGGTTAGAGTCTTTAACTGTATCTTTCAATAATAAAGATCAATTTTCCAAAAGATTTGCTATTTATACAAGCGAAAAATTGAAATTTGAAAGAGAGTTGGTGTCTTTTTTGTAAATGCCTAATGTAACCATTCACAACTGGTTTTATTATGAAAAAAAACTATTACTCTATTAAAATAGAAGAATAATCTTCTATGGAAAATATTTCTTAAGAATTTGTCCATTGACAGGAAAAGAGTCTCTTTTACTTGCTCAATCCTGTAACATATATGTCGATGGACCTAAGACTTCTACAATTTTAAAAGGACCAAGCCACATTCTTTGAAATTTTGTATGTTTCCCCTTCTCTTCGTGTGCCTTGTCCCATTTTAAAACTAAGTCTCCCACCTAAAAATCTTTTCTGGTCAGTATATTTGAATCAAAAGAGGATTTTACTAGTGCTTGATGATGAGCATGCGTTTTCTTAGCTTGTTCTCACTGTTCTTCTAATTTGATTATTTCCATTTATCTTAGGTGTAATGAGGAAGTTGGTACTTCATCAATGTATTGAACTAGAGACAAAGAAGGAATTGCTAAATGAGTCGGAAGAACAACTTCTCTCCCATAAACTAAATTAAAGGGAGAACTGCCGATGGAAGCTTTTTTCGTAATTCGGTTTGCCCATAAAGCGTATATTAAGGATATATGCCAATTTTTATGATTTTGGTCTACTGTTCTTTTGATAATCCTGATTAGATTTTTATTTGTAGACTCGACTAATCAATTGCCTTATGGATAATAATTGGCCGAATATTTAAGTTTGAATCCTCTTTTAAGTGCAAATTCAATCATTGCATTTCCAAAAAAGTATGATGCATTATCGAACATTAAAGCGGAAGGTAATCCAAACCTGGTGATTATAAATCGATCTATGAACTCAATGATATTTTCAGCATTAGCCGTCTTGAGTGGAACTGCTTCTACCCACTTAGTGAAATAATTTGTTGCTGTAAGGATATATCTATGCTGCTTGGAAGAGTGAGGAACGATCTCACCTATTATGTCCAATCCCCACTGATTGAAAGGTTGGTCGATGTTAACTGGTTGTAGTGGTAAGGATGGCTTCTTTTGTCTCCCAGCAGTAGTTTGGCAGACTTGACATTTCCTCACATAACTGTGCGAGTCTTTGAATAACATGGGCCAGTAATATCCTGCGCACAAGATTTTATGTGCAGTAGCATCTCCAGCATAGTGTCCGCCTGCTGGCCCATCATGGAGTTCCTGCAAAACTTTATCAGCTTCAGATTTCTCAAGACATCTAAGGAGAACAGAATCGTAATTCATTCTAAAAAGAATATCATTTATGAGCTGATATTGTTTTGCTTTCAACCTTAGAGCTCTTTTCTTAGTATGATCGAGGTATGAAGGAGCATATCCATTCTTAAGATAATAAATGATATCAGCGTATAATGACTCTTCATCGTTTAGGCTTACCTCGCACAATTGTACCTCTATAGATGGAATTTCAGAAATTTGCGACGCTCTAGCCAGCATTTTGCAAAAGCCTTGACCTCTTACAATGTTTGCTGGTTTAATTTCTATGTCATATTCTTGTAAGGCTATTCCAATTGGCTCTCTTCTCACCCACATCCTTTTGTACTAGAAGATTCCTTACCGCTGGAAACGGTACTATAATTTTGGTATGGGTTTTAAGTAGAAAAGGTTTGAAGTATTTGATTGCTTTGAAAACAACATAAGCCTGTTTCTCCACATCTGAGTAATTTAATTTAGCACCTTGCAAATTTGAACTGAAAAAAGCAATTGGTGCTTCTGCTTTTTCTTGATTCATTTGAGTGAGTATCACAGCATATGACCTATCTGAGGCAAATGTATATAAAATAAAAGGCTCTGAAAAAATCAGAGTTGCTAAAGATGGAGTATTAATAATAGCCTGTTTTATTAGGTTGAATGCTTCATGTTCATCTTGGCCCCTTTTAAAATTAGAGTTCTTTTTTATCATAGTTTGTAAAGGAGATACGATTCGTGAAAAATCTGGAACAAATCTCTTTGCAAAATTGATTTGACCAAGGAAAGATTGCATGGATTTTTTGTTATGAGGTAGGGATATTTCAGAAATTTCTTTGATTCTGCCAGAATCGATGTGAATTCCATATTTTGACACTATGAATCCTAGAAGTTTCCCTTCACTTAATGCGAAAAAAGATTTTTTTGGGTTAAGTGAAATTCCGCACCTTAAACATTGTTGGAAGATTTGTTTCAAGTCTTTGAGATGGTCACCTCATTTCTTGGAGTACACGGTTATCTCATCCAAATAAATTACTACAGATTTATTGACTAAACCTTTAAATGCAATGTCCATGGCTCTCTGGAATGTAGCACTGGTATTAATCAAACCAAACGGCATCTTTCGATATGCATATGTTAGTTCTGAATGTGATCTTCAATTGATCATCAGGATGTACTAGAACTTGATTGTATCCTGAAAATCCATCCAAGAAAGACATTAATTCTGAGCCTGCCACTGCCTGCAATATTTGCTCCATAGGTGGTAAGGGAAACTTGTTTTTTTGACAGGCTTTGTTAATATTGCAAAAGTCAATACAAATTCTAATATCTCTGTTTTTCTTCCTAACAGGTACCATATATTGGAGACCCATTTAGAATGTCTCACGGGAAAGATTAGCTTGGATTTCAACAGCTTATTGAGTTCGGTTTTTATCTGATTTTCCAAGTTGGGATGAATCTTTCTCAATTTTTGTTGGAGAGGTTTTTCATTTTCGGTCATTGGAATAGTATGTTGGATGATAGAAGTGTCGTATGTTTTGAGTTCATCATAGTTCCAAGAAAAAACGTTTTTGTATTGTCTCAAAAGACGAATATATACTAGTTTTTCTTTGGGGGCTAGGCCAAGGCCTAGATTTATGTTTTGGGGTTTGGCATCGGTTCCTAGGTTTACTAATTCATAATTCAAAGTTGAACTTTGGAGTTTCGAATTGGTAGAGATTTTAAACCGATCTTTCAAATCGTACAGGTCTTCTAACTTGACCACTAATTTCGGTATAGCATTGTTAGTGCTATCTTGTTGTAATTGTCGATCATGTTGATCTTCGTCAATTATTTGGTTGGAGTAGGATCCTTCAAAAGTAAGGAAATTGATGATATAAGGATCGTCATTGAATATTATCCAATTTTTGATGTTGTTAGGAATAGAAGGTCTAAAGATTAATTCTATTGAGAATCTATCTGGACTAAAATCTTCTGAAGGAATGAGCTTAGAAGCTACATTAGCTAAAAGGTCAGCGCTTGCATTTTGGAGTCTGGGAATTGATGAAATATTGAATGCTATAAAATGCTCAGTCAGATTTTGAACTAAAGATTGATAGTGTTTTAAATGACCTGAAAAGCAATGTATAGTATTCCATACCTGTCCGACTACAATTTCAGACTCTCTGAAGACTTGGAGGTACTTTATATCTATCCCGATTGCTTTGTACAATCCTTGAAATGAAGCCTCATATTCAGCTGTATTGTTGGTACAATCAAATTCGAGCCTGCATGTTAACATGATTTTATCTCCTTCTGGACTAATCAACACGCATCCTGCTCCTGCTCCTTCGTTAGATTTAGAACCATCAAAAAATAATTTCCAAAATAAATATTTATTTACAGGTCTATCTAAAAAATTGATACATTTTGAACTATCCGTTTGAGAAAAAATTTCGACTTGGGACAAAACAGAATGTTCTAAATATGGTGACGTATGACCATTAAAATTGCCGAGGAAAGAATCCACTGAGTAATTGCCAATTATGCTACTGTTATATGCTACTGGTTCATTTTCCCCCTCTAATTCCGTTACTATGTACTTCTGATGTAATTCTCGTTCAACTTTTATTTGATTTGGCTTACAATTGTAAGGCAGCCACATGTACAACCAGTCAGTTGCGAAGTATCCATGTAGTTTTTCTAACCAATCCCTGCTAAGAATTAAGCCATAAAATTCAAGGATATCAGCGACTAAAATTTCAATAACTTGACATACCTTCGGGTTGGATGACAGCCTAATGGTTACTTGATTTAGTTCACCAATGACTTCGAATTGAGATCGATCCAGCTGAATTATGCGAACAACGGATTTCTGTGGTTGAACTTTTAATTTGGTGCATATGGACTTTGGTAAAATATTCGATGAAACACCTGAATCCACTAAACAATTATGTACATTTTTGCTAAAAATTTCATAAGTAAGGAGAAAAGGGGGAGTATGAGATCTCGATCTTCCTCCGATTAAAGCGATGTCATTTGGATCAATCTTGCTAGTCGTATTAGTTGTAGGTCTTCCCATGTTCTGAGAAGCTTGCGAAATTACAACGGCAGGAAAAGGTGCACTGGCCAGCTGTAATTTCTTCATCATTATCTTTTGTTGATGCTTTAGCTTGCTCAATTCATACAGAGTGATGTTGGCCCTAGTCTTTTTCATGTCTTCTATAATATTGTACTCCATTTCATCCGAAACGATCACCGTTTTAGATGGAGTAGGTGAATTTGTTTGGACTGGGCTAGTTTGAGTCACTTTAGATGTCATTTTCTTTGTTGCGACTTTATCCTTTGTTGCAGAGCTTGTGCTCTTTGGTTTTGGGGTAGTTTGGGGAGGATCAAGCTAACTTCCACTTCATGTGTTAACTAGGAATACTTCTTTATCTTCCTCTTGTGGGAGGATGAAATCCCACATTCCTTGTAATTCTACAACTTCTTCATCATCGATTTGCCCTTCAGTGGCAATTTCCTCTTCTTCTTCCTCGGATTCAGCACTTGTTATAGCATTGGGTGGCCTTGAATCCATTGACGGGCCTCTTTTAAAATCTTTGTAGGGCTTTTTTGAAGAAGTTTCTGCTACTTGCTTTTTTATGTCGACCATTTCATTGGACATGGTCTTCAGAGCTTTTTGCAATCCCTCCAAATTGAATGGATCTTTTGCTTGTTTCTTCTTGGACTCTTCTTTGAAGGTGACCTTCTTAGACTTTCATTCTTCTATCACGGATTTCTTCTCTAAGGCTATTATACGTTTCTCTACTACTATGGCTTCTTTCATGTTTTTGGCTAGGGTTATTTTATTAGCCCTTTCCACGAAGATTGCTATGTTCAATGGTAATGCAATGATATACCATTCACATCACACTTCCTCGCTAGGCTGGGAAGCAGTAGGAATTTTGTTTAGAATTTTATTGAAATGTAGATTGAAATCTTTGATCGACTCTCTAGATTCGGCTCTAAGGTTGGATAGGTCGTTGATTAACGTTTCCGTAGACCTGTCGTCATCAAACTTGGTTAAAAGTTGGTCTTGGAAGATGTCCCAACTGGTAATAGATCTAGAGGGTAATGAGAAATACCATGATCAGGCTGTTCCTTGTAGAGTATAAGGAAACAACCGAAGAACAACATCTTCATTAGTAACCCCATTGAGGTTGATGGATAGCATAAAGTTGTTTATGTGTTCTTCTGCTAGCATGCCTGCCTTGGGATTGAACTTAGGTAGCCATTTCTCAGGATGGTTCGGTATTTGACTCAAAGGTGCAGGCATTAATACTGCCCCAGGGTTGTTCCATGGAGACTGGGCCATTGCTGAAATGCTAACAGGGGGATTTGCAGAAGATGATCCTCGTGGTTGGGAAGATGAGGTGATTATGATCACAGATGATTGAGAAGGAGTTGTAGGGATTCCACTGGGTGGATTGCTAATGGTCTGGGGTGGAGGAGTAGATGGTTGACTTCATGGTGGAGAGGTTGAGATGGATGATGTTGATGAAAGAGTCTCACTGTCGGACCATTTAGGTGAATTCCTTGCTCTTTTCTTTTTGGGAAGAGGTAATTCGGTTGGTCGGACACCAAACTTTTCACTCTTTAATCTCGTTAGGGGATGAGCAGGGTTATACTGCGAAGTCATGCTACCCTAAGATTTATCAGATCTTTGAGGGGAAATAGAAAATCGTTGAAGTTTGTGAATCAAATATTCGACTTCAGGAGGTTCAATAATAGATTGTTCTAAAATTTCAGGATTTGTAGCAGCGGTTGATGCTCTGGCGACTTCTAACTCTGGATTTAAGTGTAATGGAGAAGTCGGGGGAGATGGTGAGGGCGATTTACTCTCAGAATGGTATTTTGATTTGGATTTACTTACCATTCATAGTTCAGGCCCTCCTTCTAGTGCCAAATATGTTGAAGACCCTGAAAATCGGGTCAACAACAAGGGGGATACCCGCCCGGTCCGGACATTGGTTGGCAGCTCCTTATCCGTTTGGTATAGCGGGTCTGACTGGGGATATGGGACCAATTTCCAAATTTAGTGTGTGTGTGTGTGAAAGATGGGTATTTCTGTTCTAAATGGAATACTTCTATTATAATTCTAATCTAATGCTATGCTATTGTATTCTAATAAACAGAAAAACAACAAAATCTATGCTAACCTGGGGTGTGATCTTTCTTCTATGCGATCTAAAAAGATTTCATACAATAACTGGTAATAAAGATCATTCAACTATTATAAGAAAAGAATTCGATAAAGATGAACAACTTCATATAAGAAGTTAGACGAAACAGTTGTGAAAACGTATCATATAAATGAGCTATTCATACACTAAACATAAAAAAATAGTTATCACCGTACAAAAGTGCCAAATGATAACTCAGACATCCATGCTGTAATATATAAACAACTAAAAACTGAATATCACTTTAACGTATAAGCAAAAATGGTTAAGAGATAAAAGTACCATTTATAACTAGTCCTACTCATGAGCTTCAAGCGACAATTGATTTATCCTTCCTTGATTTAACATCCACTAAGAGTACAGAAGTGAAACATCAATAGCAGATATCAAATGCAAATATCAAATAAACCATGTTCCATTCATTCACCAAAACCTCCTCTGAGGGTGCAAAATTGCATGTTCTGAGGACAAGTTTTTGATAAATTTCTGGACCCTTATCTAAATGCATGAAAAGGGTTTAAATACTACCAATTAAATAACTTATTTACATAAATTGAGGATTCAGTTTAAATGACCGTCCTCTTTCTAAACAAAACTATTTCTAAAATTAAATCTACTATCTAACTATTTCTAAATTTGCTCCTTAATGTCGCAAGCATTCAGTATTTTCCTGAGTGGAATCGGCTAACTGTCTTCTGTCTTTGTTTGAGTTAAGCAAATAGAATCAGCAAGAGCTAGCATTAT
The DNA here is from genome assembly GCA_000404065.3 of Pinus taeda. Taxonomy (NCBI): domain Eukaryota; kingdom Viridiplantae; phylum Streptophyta; class Pinopsida; order Pinales; family Pinaceae; genus Pinus; species Pinus taeda. Next base: position 11,869 of record APFE031755504.1, on the reverse strand, counting down.
CTTCTCAGTAAAATTTATGATATACTTGAGAGTCATCCAGTGACTATGTGACATTATCATGTATACCTGGTAAAAATCCCATTTCAACTTGGTTAACCCTTGGACTGCTTCTGCTTTTCCTTCAGTCTTCTGTTTCTAGTTTGTTTCTATCGCTGCTTTCTTGCAATTTTCGGGGCTTGTAGGTGACTGAGTAACTAAGAGCCTTCCTTTTCGAGAAATTTTTCTTAGCGATGCGCAATTAGCGTTAAGCGCTAATCGTGCATCGGAAACTGCCTCTGTTTCTTGATCCGGGCTTCCCTGATGCGTTTTTTGCCTCTTGCGCCTTTTTCTCTGATCCGGTATAAAGCTCAAAATTTGTAAAAATAGTGATTCTGTGAGCTCTTGACCTTGAGAATTAAACTGTCTGTTTCTGGTATCAACATCGTTCAGTACCCATTCAACCATCATTGTATATGAGAAATCTATGATAGATGCCTCAAAAGAGCTCTGCAGCTCTTTTTCTTCCTTAAGTGGATTAGGTGTGCCTTCCAAAATGGACATTGGAGTGCTGCCTTTCCTCCTCATAGTTTTTTGCACATAGCTTTGTATAATGCTTCATCCTTCTTTCCTGCAGTTTACATTGAGGTGGAAGTAATGATAAAAAGACTAATGACAAGAAAACTTTAAATGCTGAAGATATGCAAAACATGCCACCTTACATGAGCTAGTTCTTTGAAAAACACAACACCATACTTCATTAACAACTGGCAAGCAACTCATTAATTTGCATTAAAATGCATGACCTACTCTTGGATGAAAAAGTTTTCTCGAATAATGAGCCAGAACCAACTGCGATGGAGAAGTCCTGCTTTTTTGCTTTGCGATATCGCAGATCGCTGTATTGCAAATCGCAATTTCATTGTGCTGTTTTTTTTTTTTTTAATCGCAAGGTCGCAGTATCGCAGTATCGAAGTATCACAACATCGCAATAACGAAATTTCACAGTATCGTAATATCGTAATATCACAACTTCACAGTATCGTAATATCGCAATATCGCAATTTCATCGCAACTTCGTAGTATCGCAATTTCATTATGTGTGATTCATGTGATTTTTTGCGATGCGCGATATGTGATATCGCATATCGGCAATTTTAGAGTTTTTTAATGTGAGTGCTTCTTTAACGTATGCGATGCGATGAAGTTTCACGTCGCAATCTCGCGTTTTTTATCATTTTAACTCATTAGAAGGTACCCTATCCTTTTTTGTGCGATGCGATATCTCTTAAGGAGTCAATTTTATTTTCTTCATTATGAAACTTAGGTTTTTTTTTTTAGATTCTTCAAGGTATTTTCCTAAGTCCATGATGTTGTAAGTTTTATCTAAAAAAGAAAATATAACACTAATTGATTTTTTATATTTTTACTAAGGGTCCCCACTTATTTAGTATTAGCAATAACACTTCATAAGGAGGGGGGTTGATGGTGGCCACAATAGGTTACTACATGAATGAATTAGCATTATTACCTTTTTCTTCTTGATTTGTCCTTCTATATTGAGAGTTTGAGGAGTGGTAATTCCTGCCAATGCATTACAAGATATGGTTGGATTGGTTTCTTCATTCTCTGGGGTTGGTTCCTGGTGTATATCCTCTTATTTTGATGTTTCTTTTTCATTTTCTTCCTCCTCTCATAATCTATGTAAAATAATTTCTTCTTAGCACACTTGTGACCTGTTGACGGTGTTGGATTCGCCAACTTAGGGGATCAACTTGGTATGAAGTCCCAACTAGATCTCACACCGTTTGGTGTGGGAGTCCCATTCGGTATGATGGCCTGGTTGCCATTATCTTAAGGATTTGACTCAACTCTTGCTTTTCAGCACACGAGAGTGGTTTTCTTTGTCTTCGAGAAGTGAGGTTCACGTGCTTGGTGAGTGTAAGTGTCACTTGTGTCAATGGTTATTTCACTATCGAGGGAGAGGGTGAGAGTGAGATCCAGGTTGATTGGGAGTAGTCCCAACACTACTAGGAACACACAATACAACAGAACATACACAACTTTCGGTGGATTAGTCCACACGGTTGCGACAATCACAACACACAAGGGAAGATAACACGTATAACACTCAGAAGATTTGTCCACACAAGTGCAATGATAGTTTACAACAAGTTTCATGTGAGAGGTTTGTTTAATATCCAGAAGAGTAGTCTACATAGGCGAGACAATGTTAACATCATATACAACACATTTCCATTAACGAATTATGCATTACAACAAGTGAAATAGTTCAAATGTAGAACACAGGTTAAAGCAACATGCATCACAAGTGTTAAAGAATAGTCTTACAACAGTTACAATACATGTGTGAAAATGTGTTGGCCTGGTAGCAGGCTTCTAAATTAAGCGAAAGTTCCAAGACACATCGTTACACCATAAATCAGTAACCCCGTGTGAGAGGCGTTGGAGCCACTACTTACTCCTAAAAGAAAATATTACAGACTCTCTTGGCTATGTGGGAGGAGTTGAGGTGAAAAAGTCCATTGCATGTACAAATGAGGGGGTATTTATAGCCAAGGGTGAAACCGACCCTTATGGTTGTTCGACTACCCTCATGAATATTTGACTTCCATGACTTTTTGACTTTACATGACTCTTTGTACAACAAGTGGGTCTCTTGGACTTCGACGTTACATTACATTGATTGACAACATAGCCCATAGTGGAGATGTGGGTGACATGGTCATGGCATGACTTGACATGATAGTGCTGGTACATTCGTGCTGCTGCTAGAGTGCATGTCGAGCTACAGTGCTACTGGGTGATGGATGTCTTCATGGTGTATCACAACTTCACCTTCGCATGGAAATCTACACGGAGACTTCGATGGTCTTTGGTTCGCTTGATGATGCTTAGGTATGTTTCTCCTTGATTTCATGTTGGAAGGCTTGACAGGCTCATATATTCGTGAAAGGTGCATGTTCATCTGTTCATCCGTTTGTGAGGACATCTTGCATGTTTTCTCGTCCGTCCGTCCGTGAACATATATTTGCATGATCATCCATTCATGAGCACATCTCTTCGAATGCATCATCCGTTCATTCTTTGGTGAACCTATCCTTCTGGATGTGCTCCCTTCATTCATCCCATTTGTTGTCTTGCCATGTTTGCTGGTGTACCTATACCTATAGTCACTCATGATGAGACAACATCAAATCCAAAGCTTCCTAGTCTACCATGACACATGATCATTTCAGATGCAGGTGACAGAGAGAGGCAGCAAGGTTGTGAAGTGGGATGATGGCTCTGGGCACCATTGCTGAAAACTACGCAAGAGTCACTGAGTGATGAAGATAGGAAATCCAAGTCGACAGTGACTGTCTCCAAGGTATGGCTTAGCTGGAAGGAAAAATTGCGCAAATTTTGGGAGGGATAGTCCAGGCTACAAGAAGGAAACGTAGGTAGGATCTCTGGAGTTTCTAGAATGAGTGGGCAACAGGGGCTGGAAGGCCAAATTTGCACAATTTTAAGGAGGAACAGTTTGGGCTGCAAGGAGGGTCAACAGACAGAGATTGTGTAGTTTTTGGGAGGAATTGCTTGGGTGCCTAACAGCCAAAACTGTGCAATTCCTAGAGGGAACTGGTATTTCGCTGATGGGGTCACTGGCAGCAAAAAATTCCCAATTCCCAGAGGGAAATGGCAGTTGGTTGTTGGTCACTTGTAGTAGAAACTATGTAATTCCTGGAGGGAACTGGCAGTTTGTTGCTAGGAGATGCTGGCAGAGGAAACTGCACTGAGGTTGGGAGGCCAACCTACTGATCATTTCTACGAAATTTCTGAACTGATCGGACTACTGGTAGAAGAAGGCCTGCTCATGAAAACTGCACAATTTCTTGGATGAGCAGCTGATCGAATGCTAGGATGATTGACTGGGAAAACTGCGCAATTTTCTGAGGGAGATAGGGACAGGCACTTGGTGTCTGTCCAGTCTATCTGTGCAATTTCCTCAATCAAATGAGAGAGTAAGGTCAGTGGCCTCTATGTAAATTTTGAGGGGAGTCAATTTGGGCATGACTGTCGGTTCCGACTGTTCGGGTGGTTAGTATGAAAGTGGATTGAATTGCTTGCAGGGAGCATAACTTGAAAAGACTTGTTTGGTGCTTCTACGTTGTTCTAGTTGACATTCGATCAAGTTGATGGCGGGGTGATGGTCCGACTGTCAAAGGGGAGTTTGGTCGTCAGAACTTCAACAAAAATGACTAAGTGTGTGAACAATCGAAAGATGCATATGTGATCATGCAAACACACACTCTCATGACTCGACGACGAAACAACTCAAACCATCCAAACACACATGTTCAACATGACTGACCAATGGTGCAAGTGACAAGCACGACACTTGCAATTGATCATTCATTGATTGAGACGATGCTTGTGCGACGGTGAATGTGACTCCGTGTGTGAGTGTAGATAGATGCTTTCATAGCGAACACAACAAGCACATATGAAGCAAAGACTTTGATCATAACCAGAACATGGTCACAAGCATGACTTAGACACCAACATGCAGAAACTTGAATGAAATGAACAACAAGCCAAATGAAAGGACTTACATGAGCTCACCTAGTGAACTCAAGTGTGTGTAGTCATCAAGTGAAACTCTCAAGGGAAGCTTTGAAATTGGGTGCAGGGCAAAATTTTGGAGGGTGGTTGTAGCGCTACAACACTTGGCGACACACTGGTAGAACTCCAGCTTCTCTGTTTCAGTTCATTTATAGCACATGAACTTGGTCTTTCGGAGAGTATTGAATTGTTGTGTGGGTTACTTCAACTTCCCCACTTACCCCATGGACATATATGGTCCACCCTTTGACAACTCAGTCAAACACAATCAAAATTTCAGCTTGATCTCAGTGTTTCAAATACGGGAAGTGTAGTTTAGCTTGCGAGCTGAAGATTTTCAGAGTATAAGTTTTCATCTCTAGTGTTGCTCCGCTACCAGCAGGCCTGGATAGTACCCTGGCAGAGTGACACAGAAACACACACATTACTCCACTGCCAGCGAGCCTGGACAGTATCCCGGTGGAGTTGCATGCTTCACCTCTCTTCGCAGGAAGCCTTTTTCTTCTTTCACCTTGTATTTTTCAAGAGGATTGTGCATAGGCACTTATTTACTTTTGGGGTAGAAGAGGGATCTCGACTTATTGAGAGCAGAAGAGGTTGTTCCTTCACCGAAGCATGTAAGACCTCTGACATAGGTTTTCTCGTTTAGATTTCCCCTTCTCCATTTATACTAGTTGGATGAGCTTGAACACACATAATAGAAGGTTGAGTATAGGCATGGGGCTTCCCAATTTGGACACAAGTTCATGGTTAAACTTCCCTTGCAGATGGTTCATATTTTCCGTCAAGACTTCATCGGCCAAAGGTTATAACCAAGCACAGAGAAGACCGACACAAGACTAGCCAAGTGTTGCAGTGTCACAAGTCTCTTCAAATTTCAAGCACATACTCTATTCAAAATCTATAACGCAGTAGTTGGCAGCACTTATTTCCAAAAAAAAAATTAGTAATATACGAATAAAACAAAACAAACATAAATAAAAATATAAAGAAAAACAAACAAAGTGAAAACAACAACAAGCAAGTAAAGCAACCAAGTCAGCAAGCAAACAATCATGCAAACTAGAAAGAAAAGATAAGTGAAAAAGCAAACACTACTCCTACTCCTACATTAAATGGTCGGGGTTACATGTAATGAAATTTACAATGAAGCCACCGTAGGCGCAGCTGACCTAGATTCACAAATATATGAGCAATTAAAATAGATAAAAAAATAGTGTGCAACAGAAAATGAAAAAACTTGAAAAATTTGCACACGAGAGAGAAGGTCTTTCCTGTGAGCAGAAGAATGTGTCACAACCACCCAACACATGCTTACCTCTTTTGTGACTACCGTTTTTCAAAAAAGCTCGGAGGCATCTTGCGAGTGTGTGTTGTTTGGCACCAAGTTTCTCAGCGAGTGCGAGGAAGGACTAAAGCTTGTTACCTGCAACATGACTCGCTAAGTAAGATTGTTCCAACCATTTAGCGATTGGATTTAAAATCCGTGATGGTTGTTTTGAAAGATTCGTGACCTTTGAGAAGATGGATTCCTGATTCGAGAGAGGGGATCATGATGGGAATCTGATACGGATAGATAAATCTGGTCATTCTCAGCAGTCATGTCAAGACAGTGAGGGCCTGCCATAGCCATTATTGCAGGCTGAAGTGCTTCACTTTCTTGACAGAAGTCTAAGAAGAAAGATGTTACATGGTGAATATCATAGTGCACAAAGCGACTTTCATTGGATGTATTGTTGGGAAAATGATAAACTACATGACAACCACCCGAGATAGAAGAGAAATCAAACCAGTCGGTCGAGATGTCGGATTCCCAGTTTGACATGAACAAAGAAACCTTTTGAACAATTGTAAAAATGCTTTGAATGAGTGAACCAAGTTATTTATGTGCTAGGCATGATAGAACACCCACCTGCAACTGGTGAAAAAGTTCGCAGGCATCATGGTCATCACAAAAATGTAGAAAGCATGCCAGCAATATGAATGTGTGAAAATGGTTTGGGTGTGGTGAAATGAGAGTAACTTCATTCATGCGAGTCATCACATAGGGAGATTGCTGGTGTCATGAGTGGGCAGATTTGATGTGAAAAAATTGCAAAAGGACCAAGGAGTTGATTACGAGAGAGAACATCTGATAACTATGATTCCGGATAGAGATGATCAACTTCACTATCCCATGATTGGATGAGGGTCAGACACTCCCAACCCGAACTGGATGTAAGAGAGGTGCATGAAGACAAACATGTTGTAACGGACTCGTGGATTCGATCATTAGTGAAAATATGGAATTTTAAATATCATACCCTGAACATTAAATATTCTTGACACGAGGATCCACATCGAGTGAAACCATGTAGCTAGAAAGATTGTGCATGAGAAATGATATCTTATTTGGTTTGATGGGCTTATCAGAGTTGCGAGGTCTTAACCATCAGCAAACATTGAAGTGCCTCGACTCCTTGGCATGTACCAAAACTTTCCAGAATTGAAAAATTGCATTTTGGGATGAGAACCAGATCATGCATGGCTTGAGGATGGATGTTGTTACTGATTTCAAAACTTCTCTTAGGATGACAACCATCTCTGTCACAGGCTTCATTATAATTTTCCACAAGCTGAATTGACGATCTGTCTTCATGCAACACACAAGATAATGATGAGTGGGAAGAGTCCTGTGTGTTGAAACTATTTTCGTCATGGACAACCTCATTTCCTTGTATCGATCGAGAAGATAACTTAGAATATGAAGAAGCAAGAGAATGTGGAGTGTCTCCAACGCATGTTGATGCACTGTGAATGATATGACACATAGGCAAGTGAGGTGAAGAGGAAGCTTCGATATGGATGTCTGCATTGACTGGTGTGCATTCTAGATCTGAGTTAGAGTGTACGTGAGATTACAATAGATCATATGATGTGCTTGGGTGTTCATGACAACATACGGAAGTGTGGAAGTGATGACATCCCAAGACTAGAGGTTGATCGAAAGAATTGATTGTGCATGATGTTTCACCAAGATTCACGGATCGAGGATCAATCAAGAATGGAAGCTCAATGTTTTGAGAGGAATTAATTATGTCTTCACCATCTTGCTCCTCCACTTGTATGATGAGACTTCCTTGCACATGATTGCACTTGAGCTAGCAACTCGAGAATCAAGAGAATGAACGCATCTAGTTTCTGAAGTAGATCGATCAAGCGAGTCATGGTGTGAGGAGTCATGGCTTGTAGATGATGGAGGATGGCAGTGCTACAAATTAGACTCAAGACTTGGGTTAGGAACGGTGATGTCCACTTGTGGAATGTGTTAGCGTTTGAAATTTCACCTTAGGCTGAGAAGGCAAATCTCAAAGCTACATCAAACCATTTCACCTCGTAGCTAGCCCTACGGGGTATGAGAAGGCTCTCTCCGGTCAATCTTGTTAAATTTTCAATGGGAAGAGATGATCAATCAAGGTAACACAGATATTAGGCTAGTAAACTGATAAGGAGGATTGATTTAAAGTTTTTTGAGGTTTTTGGTGGCAATTGGAGGGAGTGCAATTCAGGGTGCGGGGATT